>WUQG02069057.1:0-27551 GCA_011317285.2 Androctonus mauritanicus | reverse complement strand
CATCAATAATATTGCAGTAAGTTTATATGAGAAGATAGAGCGATTCGAAAAAAGGGGGTCCATCTCTCCCGGAATTACCCTATATATATATTACTTTTATTTTTTATATTTATAATTAGTAAAACTTTATAAAGATTTTTCAACAAATATGATGTTTTTAAAGCTTATGATTTTAATAAGATCAATTTTTTTATTCTTGAAAAAAATGCCATTATAAGTTACAGTATGCAATATTATAAATAATACGTCTATTTTTGATGATGCATTTTTAAAACATCTATTGGCTTAATTTCTGAATTCTAGTCTTATTTATAAATGATAAACCATTAAAATAAACTATAGTAAAGATTTTTATAAGACTCGTTATTTTCAAAAATAATTCATTCATTTCTGAGATGGAAACATATTTATGATCTGGAAGAAGGGAGAAAACATATTTATAATTTTGAAGAATCACAGATAAAGAGGAAAAAAAAGGAGTTGTATATATGAGTAATATAATATGTTATTATTTCCATTGTTTTATATCTAAAATATTATGAAATATATATATATATATATATATATATATATATTTTATAAATTCCCAAATATATTATTTTATCGAATGATTATATTAATTTGTATATTTACAAACTTCATTGATTTAAAATATGATAATTTAAACCATTAAACAATGTTGTTTTATTAAAGAAATATCACATATAATTTTAAATTTTTGTTTTAGTGGGTTTATATATGGTTACACAATACAATACACGATTTTTGATAAAATAAATATTTCTTATTTTTTCTTTACGGCAATAAATTAAATTTTGCCAAGGATTTCAATCTTAGAGAACAGACACAAGCAGTGTCTACAGCCACCCAATGAGGCTGCCATCCTTCACCATCGCTTCGACCATAAACTTGAACCCAAGATTTCTTAGGACGGCATACGGAATTCACATTATCTGAAAGAGAAACATTTGTGTAACTAACTATTCGTTTGTTTCTAAAAATATTATTAACTTTAATTAACATAATTCTTTAGAAATGATACTAATTTTTACATTAAAAAATTGTTAAATTTATATTGTATTAAATGTCGCAATGCTCTTAAAATTATTATTTTAGGAGTCCTTACCATAAAAATCTCTATTTTATTTTTACTTAAAGTAAAAAAAAAAAAAATACCCTAGAAAATTTAAGATAAATAATATATAAATAGTAGTACATTCTAAGTTATAAATATTTTCATTTCTGAGATGGAAACATATTTATGATCTGGAAGAAGGGAGAAAACATATTTATAATTTTGAAGAATCACAGGAAAAGAGAAAAAAAAAAGAGTTGTATATATGAGTGATTATTAAACAAACTTTACGTTATTTTGGAGTTTAGCTAAAACTACTAAAATTACAAAATTCAAACAATGAATGCTATAATCAAAATTATTTTTTTAAAATGGATTAATTAAAATTGTCAACACAAGATGGAGCCAACTTAACATTTCAGTGTTCCAGATTGAAAATAACTCGATTGAATTATTGCATCGAAGGTAATTTAAAAGGAAAAACATTAATAAATTGAAGCTATGGTAAGTAAAAACTTCTATATAGATCATTATAACTATTAAAAGTCAGAAAGAGGTGAATTGCTTCAATCCCGCATAGCGAAATGACCGCAGTTAAAAGCTTTCTGTCGTTTTTTAACATCTTAAGAATGTCTTTATGTGCCTGCTATAAGAAATATCCACAAATAGCAAGATTTAACGCTAAAAGGTTCATGCATTTATGACATATCAATAACAAATGATTTAATTTTATTTTAAAATTCTATATTTTATTAAAAATAATAACAATAATAAAATATATTAGTGATATATTTACAAACATCTATTTTATTATTATAAAATATATATATATTTAATTATTATCATAAAATAAATTTTGCATTGATTTACATTCAGCTATTTAGATTTAATTGCCTAATTTTTCAGTCTGATTCCATTTGTAGTTAAAAGAAATCTACATAAATATCATATTATTTTTTAGAATAAATTACGTTACAAATTTAAAATGGTTTGTTTACATAAACTTTTATAATCTTATAAATGTGAATAAGAAAGTTAATTCAATACTAAAGTTGTCAGATAAAAATCTATAATGTTAGAATCTGTAGTACTAAAACATACTACCGATTGAAATATATCAAAATATAATGATTTATTACTGATTGAAATAATGCGATTTATTTTTAAAATTTATAAATAATATTTCAATAATAGATAAAAAATAAAACAAAAATTTGAGAGAAACACATGATGTTGGAAAGTCATTATTTTAACAAAATCGGAAGGGAAAAGATTTTCATATACAAAGGTTTTACTTAATTCTTATTGATAAGCTATTTGTTTGCATTAAACAATAACTAACAAAAAATATTATTATTTTAAAAACAAGTAAAAAATAAAAAATTTAAATTAAAAATACGGTAGTTTGTTTCTCATCTATATAATATATCTAAACTTGCAATTTTTCCTTTTAAACTTATTATTTTTCGAAATTCAAATAAGAAACAAATATTCATTCAAAGATATAAAATCAAATATAGCCTATATATCTATAGTAAATTTTTTGTTTCCATATTTAATAAGATATCATTTATTGTTGTTTTTTGAAAAAATAATATTTGATATTGTTTATCATATTAGCGTTACACATAAAGAATAAAAGAAATAATAAAAATGCATCTACTTTTAATTTTTTAGACTATCTTAAAATAAGTTATTTTAAATCCTTTTTTGTTTTCTATTATTGTAAAAACTATTTTTATTAAAAATCATATATACAGTATTAATAATTATAATATTATTAAGACTTTCTTCCGAAGTTTTTTAAAATTAAATATTCCAAAACACGGAGCTAATTCTATCATTTTTCCCGCTTAATTCTTTGAATTAAGTTCAATAATTTACAATACTGTATTTGCATATGATGAACTAAAATTTGGAATTTAAATTATGTTTGAAGAACTTATAAATGTCTAAAGTAAATTTTGATTCACTCTCTCGAGAAGCATTTGTTTCCCGATATGGTAAATTTTTTGGCACGTTCGTATAGTATATGCATATATTAAACTGATTTTTTGAATTTGAATATTACTCTATCTTATTAATAATTTGTATAATGTTAATTTTAGATCTTAAAACTTGATAGTTCAATTTTTAGGAAAATAGAAATTTTCTCGTTTTAAGCAGACTCAATCTATTAATTTTATTCAAATAAGTAATGCACAATTCCTGCTAAAATTAAGTTGCATAATAATTGAAAGTATATAGAATTAAACTCTTTTTTACAATGTCCCATTAAAGTTCCTTTAGTTTTGACTACCAGTTATCTGTCTTAAAATTGTTAGATAAATGCTAATTGGTAATTTAGCGTCAGTATAATGGCACAACCAGAAATTTAGCAAGGGAGGATTCAATTAAAAACAAATTAAGAAATATCGAATGCTGTTTGAATAAAACTGAAACGCAAAAATGCATAAAATTATGTGTTATAAATTTAATTGATGATTATTGATTTTTACAATCGAACCTATTATATAAATAACAATAACTGATCAAATTATAACACAAATATTGATAACATGGGTGCAATTGCTCCCTTGCACTTCCCCTAGATGCGTTACAGTCAGTAACCAACAATTAACATTTATCTAATAATTTTAAAGCAGATAACTGGTGGTTAAAGCTAATAGAATCTTTAACGGAGCATTGTAAAACCGAGCCTAAATATTGTAATATTTCTTATGTTATTTTTATTAATTTATGAATTGTAATCAGTCAATAATAAATTAACAGAATAATGTTTTGAACTATAAATAACGAATTACTGGAAAATTTTAGTTTATAGAATATTCCTTTCTATCTATGATCTTTGATTATTTATTAAAGAACATAGATATGAACAAACAGATAGTCTTCAATGATATGAAGATAACAATAATGGAAAGATTTTAATTTGAAAGAGATAGTTTACACACGCATATTAAAAAATAATAGAAAATAAAAAGAAAGAAAATTTCCACAAGTTGTATAACATTCTTTAATGCTATTATAATTATTTATCATATTAGATAATTTTTATTTTTAGCCCATCGTCTTTAAAAGCAAATATTGAAATCCCAATATGAAAAGTATATATTAATTAAAAACTGTTAAAATGTGATGAATATTTCACATCTAAAATGATATTTAAAAAAAATAGATAAATAAGTAATGAACTTCAATTAAAGTTTTGCGAACGAGTTTTGAATTTTGTTAAATTGTAAATTCAAGTATTGTATCTGATTTTTTATAATACCATAGCCAAACTACGGCTTTCGAGTTTCATGTAGCTCTACATTTGATAAATGCAGTTCTCAGCAAAAATCAGTCAATAATTTTAAATATATATTTCAAATATTTATTTTTATAAATAAATCAAAAATCGATGGAGCGTCGTATAACGTATTTTCTGAAATTTATAATATTCACACTCAAAAATCTTTTATATATAACAGTGAATAATTCTATTATTATTTCTTAATTAAAATTAAAAAAAAGTTTAACATATATGTATATATGTGCACATTGTAGATATATATATATGCGTGTGTGTATGAACAAAATTTACAATTAAAGTTATCTATAAAAATATATTTTAAAATTATTAATTTGCTTATTTAGATTATATCTGATTGTTGCTATGCCACTTCTAAGGTTTGGATATGTTGCTCTTAGGTCCAATAAAGTTGGCCACCATTGCTATTTGTTTGTAAGTTTTGTATTTTGTATGTTTTAAATATAGACTTTTAAATATATTTTTAATAAATTATTTAAATATTCAATCTAAATATTTAATTATTAATATAAAACAAAACAAATAGTGAATTTGCTAAATTAAAGCTAATTTCCATTACAGGTCTATATTTTTTTCCTGTTCTTTGAATTTGATAATTAATTAATTATAGAATGATGTAAAACTAAACTTATTTAAATAATTGACTAATGTATTAAATGTGCTGAATGAAAAAGTATTTGATTGCTTTACGAAGATATTCTATCACGCTATATGTAATTATTTTAACTGAAATACTTTTCTTCATACTTTTGATTGAAGATTATAATATAAAACAATGAAATTTCATAAATATAATACTGTATTTATTGATATTTTGAATGATAGCGCAAAACAGGAATATCTAAATATCTAAGTGGCTTTTATATTACTCAAAAACATCTATAAATTTTCAGACGGTTTTTCATCCGACAAAGTCTATATTATGCAATATCATTCTATTCCAAACATTATAAACATCAGTAATTGAATTTAATTAAATAAGTATATATTCTATTTAGTAAAAACTAGTCTAAAATTGAGATTAATAATTATTCAACCTATTAGCGATTTATAACAGATCGATAATGAAATCTTAAAAATATTCAAATTGTTAAACAACTTATTATATCTTGAGAACATATTTGGTTTTTTTAATGTTTCCAAGACTCATTAAATAAAGATTTTTCTTAATAATTAAAATAACCTATAAACTTTGTGTTTTACAAATTTAGTCATAAATACAAATCATAAATAATTTCATCCAATTTTGCCATAGAATCATCTAAACTATGCACGACAGTCAAACTACGTGCTTGAGATTTTCATCTGACTGGCAGCTACAATTGAGATGCGACAAAAATGTAGAGTATATAGGCCTATTTTCTTTTAATAACAATCTAAATTAAACAAATTTAGATTGTTTTTAATCGAAACAATCTAAATTTAATCAGATTATTGAAGAATTTATAATATAAAACCAATTACATTGACTATATTAATAAATAATTGTGTATTAACGAAAAATTTACAAACAATATAGGCCTAATACAATTAGTGTATCACATATAGTATTTTATTAAACTTTTTCTTAATAGCCCGAGGATAATTTTTTTTTGTATTTAATTCTCAACACAGAGCTTGGTAATGCTTGTATGTTTATATAATGCATCAATCATATGCTTAAATCTATCCTTAATTGTCTAACTAAAAGTATCTTTGAAAAAGTTATATCTTGAAAAAGTAATATCTTTTATATATATGATGTAAAATTGTCTTTGATATTAATAATAGGCATCTTTAATTATTTTTTGTTTAACATTGCTTTCTAACCAGAAGTTACTAAGCGATGAGTCCGAGCTCTTTCTGAAAAAAATAATAGGTACTTTGATATATATTGCATTTTTTCACTAATAGAATTTTGTTTATTGCTTCTTATAATTTGGAATATTGATGTGTCTTTTTTTTCTAATTCCAGTTTGCGTACTCCCATCATATTATGTTGAGGAAAAATAAAGATATATTCTTTATTTTTCCTCAACATAATATGATGGAGATATTCTTTCTTTGTATACTATTTAGTTATGAAATATATATTGTATTAGCAGTACCGACGCATCTTGTTGCATATACAAATGAATTTAATTGATTATATTTAATAATATTTTATTAAATCTTTAAAAGTAATTCTTGAACTCTCATCTTTAAATCTAAGAGCTTTACAGTGACATGGACCCAATCACTATATCAGTATCTGATTTGTACAATGTAGATGGATTATAGATAAAAGCAGAATTTTGCTTACAACCCCAGTGACGTAGACGCACTGACGCTGCTTTTGAGCGTATATTCTCCTGCTTACGGCGATAGAAGTCATTCTTTGTAATCTAGCAGCCTTTCACCCTCAGATTCTTCAGATCGTTTTTTCATGGCGGCCGAGCGCATCGCTTTTAATCTAGCGTTCCTTTCCTCATTCCGTCTTACTTGAGTTTCTTCTAAACTTTCAGATCTTTCGAAACACTCTCTAGAAGCATCATTTTCGTGGTTTTTTCCTCTTTGAATTTTCTTCGGTCTACCTCGCGCTCATGTATACGACTCCATTTTGGAACAAAACGACCCCTAGTGGAAAAAGTTTGCTGTCTCTGTTCTCCAAAAAATATAATAATTGTCCCAGGGGGCTTATCACGAATTTCGGATTTTTCCCATCAAGGTGATGGCATTACACGATTATGTGCAAAATTTGAACATTATAATTCATTTGGAAATACGATTTCAAAACCGGACATAAAAACATACATAGAAACATTCAGCTTTATATATATATATATTAGAAAATTACTATTAAAATACTTTTTAAAAATTTTAAACTACGATTTCAACAAATTATATCTGAAGTGTAGAATTTCTTTCAAAAATCAATTTTAAAATCTGTAAGTATTGCTGATTTCCATTGAATCTTTCTAATCTCTATTGTAGTTTGTATCAGAATAATCCTAAATATTATGATGCGTGCAATGAATATAAATATTTACATATCATATCTTAAGTTAAATTTTTGATTAAGTACAAGAGACTTGTTTATATGCAAAATATGACAGGAAATATAATCCATTCAAAAACATGTTCTATGGTATTTTAACTTAATAAATAAGAAACCATTTCATTCAAAAAAGTCGGTATTTCTGTACAGTTGTTTAATAAATTAATGAAGCAAAAGTTTTGAAATTTTAAATCGATTATTCGTTGCATCTTCGAAGATAAAATTTTATGACAATTTCCTGATGGATCAGTCATGTGATCATTTATATGCATAATGCATGTTTGAAATAGGGAAACGACACATTACATCATCATGGTAAGTCTCATTTTCCACCAATAATATATACAGAATAAATACTATTTCTTATATAATAAATAGATTAATACGGACAAGAGATCCATTTCTCAAATGTACAGTGTCAGATTGTCAAAGGACTTAATGAGAAAGTCTCAGTGGGCCCGAAAAATTGTAGATTGGTGAGAAATCTATGAGTCCAGTGAATTGCATTGAATCAGATTCACATTTTTGTTTCGCCTGTAAGAATATTCTAACTATTCAGGCGATACTAAGGCAATTATAAAAATATAGCAGGGTTCTATTTACAAATTTCTAGAATTTCTCTAAACTTTTTATGAATAAAAATGTTTCCATAAGTTGAACATGTTTTGTGTAACAATATATTCATTATAAGAAAAATTATGCCCACTATATGAAAGGAAAATTCATGTGAATTTAATATAAAATATAATTTTTATTATTAAAATCTATATTACACTTGAAAAACTAGAAATAAAATTGTATCGTAGTTTGATATGGAACCTATCAAATTGAAATTTACTATAATGATGGAGTATATTTCAATTTGATATACTATATCTATTTTAGTCATTTCTTTTTTTCAATTGTAATGTATTCTAGCTCTAATAAAGTTCCATCTGGCATAAATTTACACAAATTTTTCATACCTGCAAGACAGAATCATTGTGTTTGGCATCCATTGATATATTTTATATAACTTTTGATGATAATTTTCTCATAGTATCTGTATAGTATAAGTGGTACAGTTTATATCGGATACTATTCGATTCATTACAATTAATTTTGATTTGAGGTTAAATATTCTTTTAAACAAAACTCAATTAAGCGCGATTTTCACAACACATCTAGTGGCATTTTTCTTCTCATATTTAATATATGAGATTAATGAACTATCTTGCTTAAATTTTATTAATTATATGAAATATCGAATTTCTAACAAAGATTTCGTTGTTTCTATTATAACACAGAAAGAGTTAGTTCGGTTCGCGCAGCTAGATATGTAATAATTGTTTACGTCCTAATGCTGATATATCTTAGATGACAAATATTCGCGTATCTTTATAAGATAATTATTTAACACATAAAAACAATATTTCATTTAAAAATATTCTTTTTTGTATTCACTAAAAATGGCATTGACATTTAGACAAATTATATTCTAATTATTTTCAATTTTTTATATATATTCATCATTATCATCTTTTTATTTTTTAATTATCTTTTAATAAAAAAATATTTAAAGAAATTATGAACAGTCAAAGGAAAAAACGTGCCAAGTTTTAATTATCACTTTCTGGAATCATTATCGAATGTTAATTAAAAACCAATACAGTATTATCTTTAAGTACTAGCCCACGTCATCATGTTTGTAATTTTTTCTGCAAATAAAAATAAGAAATAATAAAAAGTATCTAATGCCTCAATTCTGTAGTGATTTTATAATACATATATGTGCGTGGAATTCAATTATTTTTACATATTACATATAGCACTATGCCTATAGCTGTTTGTATGTTAAGGATGTGATCATGTTGGAATTTAAAAGAATCAATATTTTTAATAGATTCAATTAATAATCAAAATTATCAGAGTATTTAGGCTTATTCCAATTCTATGATAACAATCAGTAAAAAAGAAAAATTTATCAAATTATATTAATGCACACTGATTTTCACATTTTCGAAACAAATTAACCAAAACAATAGAAATGAAAGTTAAGATAAACCAGTGAAACGCTATACATAGCTGGCTTATTTATTATTTGTCTTAATTGGCGAAATAATCAATGATAACAGTATTCTTCCATATTCGTCCCTTAAGTTTAATTGCAATATGATAATCACCAAACGATATTTATCATGTATCCATGGTAACGCTTACATACATTTTATTTTAGTGAAAAGACTGAAGAGATTAATTTTCTTTTGAATCAATTTTATTCTTTTGGCGATACAAGAATAATATTGCAAATAGTACTATATATTATTATTAGTGATACTTTAAAATTTCATTTAGATTTATATAAAATACTTTTATCTCATCTTTCTATTCACTGTAAAGTAAATGATATTATTATGCATAGAGTTTCAATTTGAAAAGATCTATTTATTCTATACATAAGTAGAATATTACGTAATTAATAACTTACCATATTTATTAATTTTGTTTTATCCAGTAATAAAGACCAACTTTTATTTCAATTTTATCAAGTTTGTATAGAATAGTTTTCAAATCGATGTTTAGTTTTGCAATGATGTTGTAATAGGCGTATTGCCATTGAATCTAAATAATCATTCATCTATATATACATCTATATAATGCAATATTTGTCTTTCTATCTATTTGTTCCGCATACTCTCCCACATTGTTTGATTTATTGGGATCAAACACTGAACAGAGATTTCCCAAGATTCTGTGGGTAACATGCTATACTCTAGGTTAATATCGCAACAAAAACATGAATTTAAATCCTTCAGAATTTTGTTCGAATTTGGATTGACAATATTACATCATCGTGATGTAACAATGCATGACATCACAAACATCAGTGATATATGGTAGTCGTGATGAGTAACAATAAGTAACGTCACATACCACTATGATGATGTCATCGTTACATCATCATGCATATATATGCTGGTTAAATTAATGTTAAAATTGAAAACAAAAAACCAATGGATTCCAAATGTTCTAATAAATAAATTATACAGTAAAATGATACTTTTGTATGATTCTTTGTCAAGTTATTATCTACAAAGTTTATAAATTCACTTAAACTAATTTAAAATTTTTATTATTAACTAAGCTGGCAACATCATTATGACGTAAAAGTTGAGATATAAACTGTATTAAGTACTTGAAATTTACGCTGTAGTTGTAAATAAAAAGGCTATTTTTAATTTTTGATAAAGCATTATTCACTTTCTCTAATATTTATATATATATATATATATCAGTATAAATTTCATTCATCTGTCATAAAGTATTTTTCTCTTATACAATATTTAATTGATAATTAACGTTGATAAAGCTTAGATACATAGAATATATATATATTTATATATCTTAAATATTATATAAAGAATTTAAAGAAATATAAAGAATTACATAAAGAATTTTGGTATAACTATAAACACAAATAGCTTGGTTGATATTTGATGTCTTCATTTAGAATAAACTTAACTGGATTATATATATTGTAATTTTGAAAGATTCAAAAGTTCATTGTGTACATTATTGATTTTTGCGAAATAATAAAATACGAATTTACCTTTAACTCCACGACAGGGTTTACCTGCTGCAATACATCGAGTTACGAAAACCCAGGTATCTGGATGAACAGTTACTTGTTGCAATTGTTGATTAACAGCCACTCCCATTTTCTCAAAACTCTGTGTCGATCCACAAACATCCATCACAGCTGCTTCATGTTCTAAAGTGCGTCGCTTACAATAATAACAGGAAAAATTTCAATCATTTTAGAATTTAATCTGAATCATTAACTCATTAATGAATTCTATTTCGTTTACTAATTTTACGAATATTATTATTTTTATTGTACAGATGTTTCTAGAACTAAATAATTTTTTTTTATTATGTAAAAATTTATTTGTGCTGTAAGAAATAAACAAATATGATAACAAAGTATTTAAAAATACATAGTAAATGAAACAAATAAATGCTCGAAAAATAAAATCAAAATTATTAATTATTTGGATATCTAATAATAAATGGATTGCCGGAAATGTTACAATTAATATAAATTAATGCAATTAAATTCTTAATTGCATTTCGATTAAATTTTATTATTGACACAAGTTATGAATTTTAAAAGTATGACAATAATGGCACGTAAAGTATTAAAGATATGGCAATATTATGAGTATGATCTGGTTGATAACTCGATAAATTTTAGATATAAATTTAATTATAGATTAAATATTAATTAAATTTAATATATTAATCAGTAACGTAATAAAATATAAAACTAAGATTTATCTGATAAAATCAATTATCAATTGCTTACCTGAATTGGATGTAGCCTGGAGTAATACAATTCATTTTCCAACATTTGTGCTCCTGTAGTTATCGAAATTTCAAAAAAATGTCATATTAATGAAAAAGTCTTTTACTGATTTATATTATATATATCTAAACGAATGAATGTTATAAATATTAAAAATATAATAAAATACTTCTTAAATCATTTGTTAGGATTCAATATTCGATAAACTTATTATAGATCTTATTTTAAATTTTAAAATATAGGCTTTCTATTTTCATTGACTCATATATGACAGCTGATAGTTTATTATTATTGTATGCTATTTTCATTACTGTTTCTGATATATATAATATGTCAGAAATAATAACGAAAATTGTATAAATATTATTTTTAATATTTTAGTATACGGTATTTTGATTAGAATATTTCGAAATTATGCGCTGAAATTTAGCTAAAATATTTGTTTTTTTTTTTTTTTTAATATTTATTTCTGTTTTGTAATTTTGATATTTTCTTAAAGTGAATTTACTCATTCAAATTTTTTGTATGATATGCGAATTAGATAAATAATGAATATCTAATGAAAAGATATGCAATATAAACGACAGCTTTAACATAATTTAGATTAAGAGGAATCATTCTTTTAAAACTATTTTTATTTTAAGTTCTGTTTGAAAATAATAATGTATTAAGTAAAATAAAAATTTCACTTATTTATATGGGAAATATGAATAAGTGATTATAATTTTTATATGAAATATTATTTATGATGTAATAAAAATAAAACAAGAAATAAATTCTATTATTATTAAATTTTATTTTTCATTCATTAAAAGTTTATTTCATTTTTTCAAATAAAATATAAAATATATATATTATTATTATTTAGAAGATATTAGATCTTAAGTTTAGTTAGGAATATGATGTTCACCATTGTTATTTCAAACAATTTTATTTTATCTTTCCCATTCCGAGGCATATAAGTTTACAACATTAATTTAGTATGTACAAAATCTGAATTTTTTTGAAATTATCTTCCTCAGATTCTTTCAAATATTTTATTTATTTATTTTTTGTAAAACTGCCGATCTGTTATTTCGATTTTGATTTAAAATAAGGCTGATCATTCAACACGAATGTTATGGAAAATGGATAAAAATTGAAAACAATATTGATTTTTTTCTTTAAGAACAATGTAAAGTTCTTGGTGTATAAATCTATATTTTATTTATAATAATGAGATTAATTATATCCCGCTAAATTATATATTATTTCAGCTTATAAGTTAAATTTTATTTACTTTTGTGATTCAAAAGTTTGTTTAATTCGTTTAATATTGCATTACTAACTTAAGATATATTATATATTTTTCAATAACATATAAATTTAATGAATTGAAAAAATTATAAAACAGTACTTATTTTCTATTATTCAAACAATATTTGCAAAACTGTTTGTATATTATGAAATAAAAATACAATATATATTTTTTACGAAAGAAATAATTCTAAATCATTGAGTAAATCAATTTAATTAATTTCTTTCTAAAATTCAAATGTAAATATTATTTCATAGATGAAACTTTTATCAATACAGTGAAATAACTCTATCAAATTTTATTTTTTTTATTAAAAACAAAGCTTATTAACCTAAAAAAATTGTCTCATTTTACATAAAAGTAATACAAAATTTCATTTATTTTTTTCAATAAATTGAACTGAAACATTATCTAGCATTATTTTATATATTAATATTTCTTTTTTATTAAAACAATTTAGAAGGAAAGTAAAAGAATATTATAATGTGCTTAAAAATAAATAATTTAAATGATTTCAATTTATAATTAGGTAATTATCGAGTTTTAATATATTATTTTAATTTATTTATAAATATAATAATATGTAAATTCATATGCAAATAAATAAATTTAAAATTACTTTATACTTTTTAAAATTTTAGATGATATCAACTGACAATACTTTATGATCGCATTCATGTATCATAGTTTAAATTTGGGAATAAGTCAAATTTATGATTATAATTTACGAAACTGTAAAATCAAATAGATATAAACAATTTAATAAATAAAGAAAATTTTAAAGTTTTAAGTTAAAAAATTGAAGTAAGTATAGTATAGTAAGTTTAGATTCTTAGAGTGATTTTTTTTTTTTTGGACTGGACTTGGATTAAATTCATTGGATTAAGATTCTATTGTCTAAATTTCTGTATAATGTTACTATTGTTTGTATATTTGAATCAAAATGACAATTGTAATTAATATTATAGGCTTAAAATTTTGGTAAGGACATAATTATAATTTTTTTAGTAGATTATTAAGAGGAATATTTCTAAAGTATTCATTTATTGGAGAAAAATGATACTTATCATTTGCTATGGGTGGAAAAGGCTATTTTCTCCACATATTCTAATATTAAAGAGCAATATTTATTTCACGCATAGCCATGCTTATACTTTCATTTTATAAATTAGATTTGTTTTATGATGAGAGATTTGTCCTATAATTCTATTTATTAATTCTGGAATTATGCCTTTTTCGTTTAATAATATTTAATTCTACTTAACATCAATGAATCTATATAGAAATAATCATTCTACAGTATTGACTTTATGAATAACAAAATTTTTCTTTAATCATAATATATTAAGCGTAATTGAATAAACAAATTATTATTTTTGAAGTTTTTAATTTTTGATTGTTTCTTATAATTTAAACTGACAAAAAAATCTAAACTTAACGAAACCAATATATAAATTTCTGGCTGCATTTAATAGATTAATTGAACATAATTAATTTATTTAATACAATGTGTAATATATAATAAACAAAAAAATTATTTCAAACTCTTTACAATTTCTATATAGTTTCAATAAGTAGATAAAACAGTCATATTTGGATGAAGAAAAAACATTTTGAAAAAACAAGTATAAATTAACTAACACTGATATCAGGATCGATGTTTCAGTATAAACTTACCAACAATTCCAATTAAAGAAACTGCAATTACTGCAGCCACACAATCTTCTTTCGTCATTATATTTTCACGATTCTTCGCTTTATTTTTGAAAAAATATCTAAAAGAAAACATCATATCAGCGAGTTTAAGTAAACGATTTGAATTCTCATTAGTATTCAGCAAACACAATTATTAAAAGAAAAATCATTTCAAAAAGTGTTATCTTTTTACTTTTTCAAATAATCAAAAATTGTTGAGAGACGGTAGAGAATTCAAATAACCTACTTGACATTTGGCTCTTCTATCTTATTCTTCATCACATTCATTTAGTTTAACTGTCTTTATAATTAGATATTTAACATTTATTGACTTAAAAACATTTTATTTAAATACAGAGTTGAATCATTAGGATAAATTGTATATTCATATCAACTGTTTTCATAATTTAATTTAAAAATTCACAGAAAAAATTTAATTGGTTTTTCTTATTATTTCAACATGATTTTTATATCTTTATCAATTATATTACATTGATATTAATGCATTTTTTATTTGTTTTATAAATCTTTAATTAAAATATTTATTATAAATTATTTTTAAATATACTGTAGTATATAGTGAAATAGTTAACAAATAATTAGTTTAAAATTTTAAATATTTCTATTGACAATTTTTAAATAATTGTATATGTGAATATTAAAAAACTTTCAAAATTTTTATTAATTCATGTTCCTTACATTTCATTAGCAAATATAAACATAAAATATTATTTTTTAAATATTTTAACATATTTATTAAATGAACATGATGATAAATAATCTGAAATTTTATTTGATTTTGGAGCAAACATATTAACAAACTTATTTAAAGAATTAAAAATAAAATTTATTATCATCATTATTATTAATAATAAAATTACTAAAGAAAAACCACATTAAGAAAATTTTTATTAAAAACAAAAATAAATAAAATTTGAAAAGAAAAAAATTTTATTACTTTTTAAAAAAATATTACTTCATTGTGATTAAACATTAACAATAATATTTACATAAAAAATATTTATTTATATAAATGACATATCTTACCTGACTCAAAGAGTGTACCTGACTAGTAATATCATCCACATACCTAGCCATTTATACAATCCTCCTACATTTTCATAATAGAGCAGGCGCAGTTCAATCTTAGATACAATAGGATCAATTCCACTTCTAGTTATTCAGCTACAGGTCGAAGTTATAAAACTTTATTAATATTTCTATACTTTTGTGCAATTATAAAAATAGATATTATCCATTAGTTCATCAAGAATACAATACTCGATATCGATACTTGATAGTACAAATACGTAATCAGTTTATTCTTATTAAAATTATTCTTCATCTTGTTTAAAATCGCTTACAAATTTATTCTGAATTATCAATAACTTAAATGAACAATTTATTAATAAAGTCATGAAAATGTAAATAGATATATATATTTTTAAATTAAAATCTACTGATTTAATTAAAATATATTTGAATAGAACTAATTTTAATAGAAATAATTTCTAAAATTTGCCTTTATTGACTACTTTGAATCTAGATTTGATTTAAAAGATATATCAAAGAGATAAAAGCATTTTCTAAAATTTATCGTAGATGTTGATAATACATTAATTTCGTATTGTTTGTGATGAAAACAAATCAATTTTTGGACAGATAATTGTCTACATCTATATTTTATTCTAGTAACTACTCTGATAAATATTCAATTAACAGGTTATATGCCCAAAGCGTATTTTAGCCGAATTATCGCTCAAGCAGATTTTGGCGCATAAATTTGTTTGGAATTTTTATTCTGTTGATTATCTCTTAAATATTGCCTAATTAAGTTATAAATTAATATGGATCTATTTTGATACAAATCTATAAATCCTATTATAAATATTTTCGTATTTTTTTCTTTGTTTTTAAAATGAAAGTTATATTTATATTTTTTTATTATTTAGATGTTTTCAGGATATGCACTTTGAAAAGATGAAAACTGAGATTTTATTTAACCAAATACGTCTTTATTTTCATTGTTTGCTGATATGTCGGACATTTTAAATTGAATGATTTACAGTTTACAGGATCTTAGTTTTGCCAAGCATGATTTCCCAGAATCGATCAATTTATTTTATTCGATTTTTGTTTTTTCAAGTAAACAATTTGATTTTTTTTTTAGTTTTATACTGTGATTATTTTATTAGATGATAACTTTTATAGAAAAATAAAATTGTTTTATGAAACTTACTTTTATTTCAAGTGATGTATTTCTGTAAAAAATAACATTTTATACATTTATTCTATATGTTTTTTAAATAATACGAATAAAAACAGAAGTAGCTGCTTTTTTTCTTTTATTCTTTTATAATTATAATGCGTTGTTTATGCATAGCAAAAATTTCACTATGGGAATAAGAAATTTTAAAACAGCTCGAATAAATAAAAATTAAAAATTATTACTAGTATTATTTTTTTTACAAATAATCGACATTTGAAAAAAAATTAATTGATTTTGTATTTAAAAAAAATTGTTCTTTTCTTTAGTAGACTTTATCTGTTATGTAAATATCAGGGGAATATATAGTATATGATTTAATTTCACGGCTATAGGATTTTAATAAAGTTAAGAAAACATCCGAAAAAAAATTTAAGATAATTTGTTTATAAATGCATCGATCAGGGAATGTAATTCATTTTTTTAAATTTTCGTTTCTAAAATAGCTTGCCATTTCTATTATTACATAATTCTTCTATAAAATTTATCATATTTAGACATTTTTATATGATCATGGTTAATTTTAGAATTATAATAGATTTTAAAATAACGAATAACTACAAATTTATTCAATTACTAATAATAACGATCACATAACATTTTATTGTATAGATTATTTATGAAATAGTTTCTGTTATGTGACCTATCAATTATTTTTCAATTTATATTTGCTATATTTTCAGTCATTTGTACAATTGAATAGATTTAAAATATTGAGAATCTTAGTTTCATTTTTATGCATAAAATTATATTGAAGTTGTGTTTCTTTTTGTTGAGGATTTCTTTTAATAAAGCCTGTTAGATGCGATTCTAAGATGTCACTTGAAAAGTTTAAATATGTTTCAAAAAATATCACTATTTCATGTTGACATTTATCCTCTGCCATGATATTCGTGTGTCAAATACTCTTTTCTTTTTCGAAATAGACTATTATAATAGACTTAATATAACTGTCAACAGACTATCAAGAACACAAATATTGTTTTACTGAAATAAATAAAATTAAGCAAATATATTTTTCAAAAAATTTATAATCATTCATTAATATAAGCTATAAATAGTACTAACTTAAGAAAACACTTGAATGAAATCTAATCTTGAGTTTCCAATGATTTTAATCAAAAGATCATCAAAATATATTAATATATTCAAATTTAAAGATTTTATTATTCTTAAAATAATTCAAATAATGGATTTTTTTATTATCTTTATAAATAATAATAAATATTTTTCAGTAACTAAATTCTTTTACACAATGTAAACAGAGTAAATTTTCTTTGCTATCGCCATCTGCTGTGAAATAACTGCAAAATAAACAGACGAAAAATTGAAATTAAGCCTCCCAAAAAAATCAGATTAAGTGGAAAATAATAATAAATTGTTCCTATTTTATTTAATTTATTTTTAATTTAATAATACATGATTTTGATTATCATTATGCTTATTTTTGACATTGCTAAAAAAAAAAAAAACGTTTAGGCCTAATGTAAAAATAATTTATTATTATTTAATTATGAATTAATTTAATAAAGTTTTAATAACTTAATATAACGTAAAAATTTATTATGTTTTAATAGGAAGAATTAATATATAATTAATAACAGACTATTCAAAAAGTAGTAATTATTAAATTAAGTAGCACAATGAAAAAAAGAGTATTGTGTTTAGATTCTTATATTTTTATTAATGTTTATCATAACTTTGTATTCATTTTCTTTAGAATGTGTCCTTCAATTTTTTTATATGTATTTTTTTTTTTATCAAGAGAGTCAACTGTTCGTTTGACAGATCTAATATTGCTCATTAAAACTGTTTGTTTTCTTATACGCACGTTGAAGGACTGTTTTGAAGATGAAGGTAAATTGAATTATTTCTTATTCTCATTAACGAACTAAAAATATTTTACAAATATATTTACTTATTTATTTTCTACGGGTTAATTAAGCGAATTAATTTAAAATAACAATATAATTTTAATTTGCAACTTAATAATTATTTTAAAAGCATTTACTTTACGATTATTCATAAGTACTTTCGGTTTACCTTCATTTTTATTAATTTAATTATTTGAATTTGATGTTAGTTTTATCGAAATTTTAATTTTCGCACTATCGAAAGTTAATAACGATTTATGTTTTCGATGTCATTTTAGAATAGAAAACAGAATTGTAGATATAATTTAATAATATATTAAATTGGATTAAAATATTTTCATAGCAGCAGTAATAATAAAAATAACAACTACATTCATATATTTTCCATTATTCATTAATAAATGAATTATGTCTGAATAAAAATTGTTTACATTAATTTCTATTTTTATAGCTTAAAAATAATAAGCAATTTAAATATGTTATGTTAAAAAATTATGCAAGTTTTTTATTATTATTTAATTAAATCGTAACTTATTTTCAAATTTTTTCCCCTCTTCAGCATTAATTATTAGTCTAAGTAATTTAAAATATGTTTTTGTTAAATTTTATAAGAAAAAATTTTCAAAAATTATAATATTAGGAATCATTATCATTGCTTGATCGATTGATATAAGCCTACTGTATATTGTTTAGCTCAGGTAAAATAATTATAGTTTTATTTTATATCAAATTATGTTTAATTTGATGAGATTTAATGATTCATAGAAATGTATAAAGCATTAAGTTAATATCTAAGTTAACTTTCAATAGTTCCTTTTATATAAATATTTCAGTTTTCTTCTGTTATTAAATCTATTTTAGTTTCAGTTTAATAAACTAATATATGATTTTTCTTCTCCAACAGTGAAATCATTAAATTTAAAATCATTATTGTTCTTTATTTAAAATGATTGCTTAGTGATTACCCTCTAACTGGAAATTTTAAAAACGGTAAGTCAATCTCGTAACAGAATAATTTATTGACTTTGAAAAAAACAAATTTATATTCAAAAATAACTATTGTGCATTTACGTAACTATTGAAAATATAATTAACGATACTTAAATGAAGAAATTTTAAAAAATAAACCTAAATTGTAAGTTTATAACTAAATCCAAAAAAAAATTCTAATTTATTGGAAAAAATTTTTTAAATTTAAAATACATTCACATGGGTAATCATTAAAAACTTTAGACAAAAGTATATAGCAACTGATTAGAAACTAATAATTTTTTTATCTAGAAATATATATTTAAAATAATTTAACATTTATGCAGAAAATAATTATTTTATATAATTTGTTCGTTAATTTTATTTTCAAAATGCTTCAATTAAAATCCGATGTTATTTTAAAAATTTCTGTCTCTATAGCTTATTTGAAATGTTTGATGCATAAATATTTAGAGAAAGTTTATCGATAAACACTGAGATGGTTTCTACTCGCAGGACAAGAAAAATTAAATAATCATACTTAGATATACAGCACTTCTACTTACTGGTAATTTAAACCATAAGTAATATGTTGTTCATTTTTAAATGATATAAGATAAGATCTGTCAGACATATTTCAGCCAGATTACAACGTTAAGCTATGAGATTACAAATTTAAAAATACTCAAATCATAAAGTAGTTTTAAAATATAATTTAAAAATGAAAAAATGATTAATCGATATGATTAACTGATAAATCTTTCAGACTATAATTTATGCTATTTAAATCGGGAATATTGTAAATTTTTATTTTATATTATGCAGTTTTCTTTTTAGTAAATGAATTTCAAACAATGAAGAGATTGTAGATCCTTTTACTTATTTATTTAAATTTTATAATAAAAATAATATAGTAAATCCTCAGAGAATCATTTGAAAGTTTATTAAAAAAAAAAAAAAAACTGTAAAAGTTCGAATAGTAAAAATAAGAGCAATTCTTTAATGATATTTAAAGTAAAGCTCGGTTTTGTTAAACGTATTTAAATGAAAATCTCTAATGAGAATTCACTTAGAAACGATCTCAAGTTTTAATTCAATTTTTTTGTTAAAATATCGTAATTCTTATAATCCTCACAGAAGATTTAAAAAATTGCTATCATTCTTTTTAATGAATATTGAATATATTAACATTTGAGAATAATTAATGCTTAAAAATTTCAATTTACATTTCTATAAAACTGCCGGATTTTTAATGAGATTATTTACAATAGTTATTTAGAAAAATAATTACCAAATAAATATACAATAATTTATTTATAATAATAAATCATCTGTACGTAGGCCTATATGTTTTCTATAATTTATTCTTAAAATTTCTGAAATTTTATAAATAAAAAAAATTAAATTTTTGTCTACGTGATCAAATGTAAAGTAAGGCTATATTATTATTCCCTGTGAAACATTTTTCTTTTCTTTCCAGTTGCAAACCGTAAAAGAATATGTTTCATCACGAAGGTTACATTCAAGTTCACCATATGCCACTTCCCGTTCAGAGTGATAAAACATTTTTAATATCTACTAATTTTTTTCTTCCATAAGTCTATAGACTACTAAAGTCATTTTCTGTATAGAAAAACAATATGAGAAGGATTATAAATTTGAAGAGCACGTTTGTCATATAGTTTGTATTATTTGATGCTGACAGTTTTGCATTTCGTTTTCTAGTAAACCTATTTTCGACATCAAATTTGTTTTGGTGAATCCTTTATGAAAATTTAAATTGCCATTATTAAAAAAAATTATAAAATTTGAAATTATTTAATGCATAATCAATAGCTTTTATTTTTAATTTTCATGGTAATAATATGCAAAAATTTATATCGAATTTTAATTAAGTATTTCAAAAATCATTTTTCTTATGAATCTACATAATTCAATAAAACTAAAAATTAAATTATAAATGAATAAGTGAACCGATAGTTTACTTGAAAATGTTAATACCGCTATAGCACTATTGGTATATCGCCTAAATATTATTAAAAATAAATTAAGCAATTTTTTAAATTTTAATTACATTCTAATCTATTTTCTACGAATTTTAATACGATTTCAAGCATCCTTTTGACATAATTAATGATATCAAAATTTTAATGAGTTATTTAAAAGCCCATTATTGGTTGACCATACCAGTGACAAATCTATTAATGAATTGAAAGGTAGCGATAAACTCATCAATACATGAGTTGATCGCTACCTTGGCTGATCTAACCAAGTTTCTGCTGAAAAAATGAGTAATGAGATTTGCAATTTGATCCTTGATTCTTCAAATGGGAAGATTTTATTCTTTTTTACACAGCTGTCCAAACCAACGAAATTTATTTTATATACAGCATATTTATATAATGATGAAATAAAAAATAATAATGTTAATTTGGATGACTATAAGAATAAAATATTTTAAGACATAGTTCTCAAAATATAAGATATTTTTTTATTTCAAACAGATTGCAATACAAATATAGGACCAGAAATGATAACTTTGTAATCATATAAGTTAATAAAAAACTATTAATCACGAAAATATAACTTGTTATAATTTCTAATTAATTTTAATTCCAAATGATAAGTAAATGAAGAATATGTTTTAATTTTTGTATATCAATAGTTTTTACTGTATTTAAGAAGCTATTGATGTATACTTTTATAACTTAATAAAAATTAAATTATCATCACATTTATTTAAATAATATTGCATTCAAATAAACGTCGTGCGATTATTAAATTTCTTAAGTTAAAATTATGCATATAAGCTATTATATAAGCATTTGTATCTACAAAATTCCTCTTTAATTTAATGAAATAAATCTAATAAATAGCGCTTTGAAATAAAAGGCGCAAAAGATTTGTGGATGCAAAAATAGCAGTTACAAGCTGTATGTACAAATAAATTGCTTCAAATAATTTAGTATATTTGAGATAATTTTAAATTTAAATTATAAATCATATAGCTAAATTTTCAATTAAGTTTTAAAACTTTTTAGAGAGTTTTGAAAGATTTGGTTACACTAAAATGAACACTATCATATTTAATAAAGATTTTATTTTGAAAAAATTCAAGTTTAATTTGATATTTTTTATAATAATTCAGATTTATCCAATTGTTTTTAAATTGCAAAGCTTTTTTGCTACTCAGAAAGTTACATTATGCACTTTATAACTTAAAAGAAATAAATCTAATTTTATATAAAAAACATAGCTTTATAATAACGTAATTTTAGAACTTTCAATGCATGAATATATTTTTTTCTGTTTTAATTTCCTTTTTTTTTTTTCTAAATATTCTCGATAGTAAAAATATTTCTTTTTCATTAATAGTTAGCATTTTTATTAATTATTTATTTTTCAGTTTAACGATCTTGGCAATAAAAATTTTCAATATATCTTTCGGAAAAGTATAAACCCATAATAATCTCCTTTAAAAAAATTACAAAAGATGCAAAAAATATTAAAGATAGGAATGTAGTTAAGGAAAAAAAATCGCTTTTTTTTAACCATTATAATTATAATATGACAATTGTGCATGACTTGAAAGATACGAATAGTGATGAAAAGTATCTGAAGCGGTAAGAGGAAATTCAAGAAGCCCTTACGAATAGTTTCTCTCTGAAAGAATTACTGTATTTGATTCTATCTCTTCCTTATGTATCAAGGAAATAATAAAAACGTGTTGTGCTTGTACAAAAATAAAAATATCTAAATCGCATTCGTTACAATGAAAACAATGAACTCGTTTGAGTACTTAATCTGATTACATCAACTACTTAAAAATATAGTTTTATATTTCAAAGTACTAATTTTTAAGTAGTTGACAATGATGATTTTACGATGTGAGTATGGATATTAAGTTAATTTACAGTTAAAGTGATTAGTAGTTTAGTTTATTTGTTTTAAATAACTGATAATAGAATAAATAATAATAATCCAAATTTAATAGGCAACTGAAATAACAAATTCCATATGATAAATAATTTTCATTAACTGAGGGAAAAACATTCTACATTCTGTGAACTGTATAAAATGTTAAAAAAAAATTAAAAGATTCACATAGTAGATCCTATTTATGATTTATATTTAAAGGTAAAAGGAAGCAGATTTTTTTAATTATATTTTTTTCCCGAATTTTGGGAAAACGAGACAGAAATTGTTAATAAAAAATTGTGCGGTAGTTAAAACTATTCCTGGTCAAAACACATAGTTGTGTCAACCATTTAAAGAATGTCATCCTCACCAATCATTCGATAGTTAAAAAATCACAACTCAAAACTGGCTGTCTCACAAGAACCTAAATACGGTCTCTTCTGACTTAAAATTGCCTTTCTTTTTTATGTTATGGAAGTGGTATGTTGAGTGTTTACTTCCCATACTGTCTTTTTCTATACCTCAGACATTTTTTTCCTTCGTAGATGTCATTCTAAAACATCAATTTCTCTCTCTCTCTTTCTCTTTTTTTTACTATTTATGTCGTAAACTATCATGGTGCCATCTTTCGAATTTAAGAAGAACTAGAACCGTGACATATTTATTGTCGGATTTAAAACTCAAAATAATGTTTTCCCCTTTTTGCTTTAAATGAAAGAACTAATTGTTTAAAATATGTAATCTCTTTTATGTAAACAAAAATTTATCTTCTAAAAAAGATTTGGCAGCGAATGAAATTCTTTAGATAGTTTATTCTTTGAAGTATTTTCCGAGGAATTTAAAGCACGTCATTCTATTACTGAGCCTAACCAGACTGTTGGCCATTTTCTGATTTTATGCCAAATTTATTTCATAATCGATTTAAATATTGAGTATTTAGTTCAAATAAATACTTCTAGATGTTTATATTAAAAAAAATTGAACACAATAATTTGCAATAAACTTAGTAATTAATACTGGGTATAATTCAACTTTATAAAATACAGTATTACGCGTGAGTTGCAATCTTGAATAACTGATGATAAGATATTTTGATTAAATTAATAAAATTCGATAGCAAAACAACATACAAGATAAGAAAATTAAATGAAAATATTAACATGTAAATTATAATTTAAGTCATTTATTCAGCAAATTACTTGAAGAAAACAAGAAAAGATTGATAAAAATAATATAATGATAAAAATATAAATTAAAAATGAATTAGCCTAACAAGGCAACAGGATAAAATATAAGAAATAAAGAAAAAATGCGTAAAACTAAATAAATAAGAGATAGCCGAATTGCATATTTATTCAGCTTAAAGAAAGAAAAAAAAACTAAAATTTTAAATAATATTCTAATTATATTTCACAATTAATTAATTAATTAAGGTAAGTGTTTTAAAATAAAAGATCATTTATGTTGGGAGAATTTTACTATAATAAAATAAAAACTAAAATTTAATCAATCTATTCATTACGAAGAAATAATTAATAGTGTGCTATTATATGAGAGCATTAATTCCATCCAAAAACGAAAAATAAATTTTCAAAGCATCATTTTTCGATAAATTTTAGTAATTTAATAACGTATAATAAAAAAATATAAACATTCGGATAAGAATTAAAATAAATGCTTGTGAATGAATAATTTTTAACTTAAATGACTTCAGTCTATAATTTTTAGAATAATTCATTTTTATTTCTTATTTTCTTGCGGAGAATATGCGTCAAGATTATTCTAGTAGTTTGACGTTAGAAAATTATAAAAGAAGAATGATTTATTTCAAAACATCAAAGAATTTTAGAATCTTAACATTGAAGCTTCTATAATTAATGAAAAGTTATGCATTAGTCAGTTAAAACATAAAAAGTACTAAGAAGGCATTACTGTAGTTACACTTCTCCGAGATCAAAATATGCGAAAATAAAATTGAAAAAATTAATTTTTAAAAGCGAGATAATTTTGAAACTAGTGAATTGTAAACAAGGATTTAAATACAAATTTAATTTATAACAAAGTCTTCTAATTATAAAAATGCTTTAATAATTGTAAAGAATTTTATAGTGATTTAAAAATATAACAACATTAGAGTACTGTTTCTCTATAAAAGTCTTACTAAAACAACTAACAAATAAGTTATATTGTACTTAGAAAATAATCTACTAATTATATGCGTATACTTCTTCATTCAAATGAAAAATGATATTTAGAATTGTCATACGAAATACTGTTCAATATCACTATGTCAACCTTTTCTATTCGGTCATCTATGGAATTCAACCAAATAGTTTTCTTCTGAAATTTTTAAGTGGCATATCATTTTAAAGAATGTTCATGCAGATTTTAAAAATATTTTTTCTGCATATATTATATTCTTAGAAATCTATTATGCAGAGTCGATAAAGTATTTACAAAAACTGGCTTTGGAAGTTATTGCTCAATCATCTAAATTATATTAAAATGTTTTTTTACTAATTTAAAAAAATATGATTAATTTAGATTGTTTACTGGAGATATTCATTCTATTTGCTTTTCTTTTTTTCTATTGATATGATCAAACAATATCTGTCGTCGGGAATAAAAATATTCAAACCACTGGTTAATGCATGCATAAGTGTTCCTATTATCTATGCAATGTTTGAAGTTAAAAATGATTATTTTAATCATAAACATATCATATTTAAGAGGACCGGATAAAAATAAATATATAAAATGAGAGCATCCGCGAGATCGTGATTGGCTCGATTCAAATCAGAAGCGTACTATGAATGCTCATACTTATTTTGTTATCGGGGTCTTGGGCTTATGAAAAGGTCTAATATATGACATAAATATAGCAAAGTTTTAAGTCATGCTGTTTTCAAGTATCAAATGTGTTCATTTTATATCCATCAGCTAAGATAATTTCCTAGTCTACTTTATAAAGCAAAGTAGAGAAAAATCCATATAAAATCATTACGCTGTCTGTTACTTGTCCCCCTCTAATAGCTTTTTAATCAATGAGAAAATTTTTATAACATATAGAAATATCTTTGCACTAAAATTGGCCCAATTTAAAAATATTGTATATTATTAAATACCTTATTATCTTTTGAAATATTTTAAAGTAATTTTTTGAAATTTATCAAAAAAAAAAAAATCTATTAAAGACGATCCTGATAACATATCAATTTACTTTATACTTTTGATTAAAACAAAAATGACGAATATTCAAAATTTAGATTTCATTTCAATAAATTTGAACTATTCAATTAATTTTTATGGCATTGATGATATGCATTTCGGTTACATAACTTTAATCATTTCAGAATAGCAGACATGCGTGGAAAGTAAGCAATTTATACTTTTACTACATTTTTTAGAACTGCATTGTTGCTAATTAAATCCCGAATCACAGCTGAAATATCAAATCATGTTTTCAGCTGGTTATTCTGATTATTTTCACTTGTCAGTTATCATTCTTAACATCTACTTCTTCAAATGTTTTGATTTTTAAAATTCGAATTATAAAGCAGTATAAAATGCAGTGGCGGATTTCCGAATAGGCGCAGGAGGCGCGCGCCTTGGGCCTCATAAATCAAGGGGGCCTCAAAATTCAGCTCTCAAAATAAAAAAATTATTTTCACGAGTGCGAATAATGCGATTTCGATTAGTGCGACTTATAAAATTGATACCGTTTTTCAGTTAGTGCGAGCAAATATTCGATTAATGCGAGTTGTAAGCATAGACCAGTCTTAC
>WUQG02068946.1:0-27557 GCA_011317285.2 Androctonus mauritanicus | reverse complement strand
CTATCCACCACCAATAGTTAGTTAGTTGAATCAACTAACTTCAAATGATGTCACAGTAATTAGCCAATAGCTAAACGTCGTACACCTTCGGTGTGAACGTCGGTACGCTCGACGTTTCATGCGCAACGCATTTACGTCAGCGTACTGACGTCGTGTTTTACGCCTGTGAGACCCAGCCTTAAAGCGAGTTGAGAAAAGATATTAATGAATATGTATTAATCTATAAATTCTGTTATAACGAAAAAATATATCAGATCGAGAGTTGAGAGATGAATTAAGTTGACTCCATAAAATTCGATATTTTATAGGCTTATTTGAATAAATGTTAAAATAATATAAAATATCTTATCTTTAATAAAATAAAATATAATACTTACTTGAATGGCAACAGAAGATTATTAACATAATTCAGAAAAAATGTCTGCTCTAAATTTAAGCTTTGTACAGTTCGTATGCTTTCTAGAGATTCGCTAACAACCTAAATAAGATTTACATTACGTTTATATACCATTTCGTGTAATAAAAATTCCGATACCCCATGTGTTATGATTATATATTTGTATATATATATACACATACACACTTATCGGAATTGAATGGCACAAATAGATGCATGTATCTACAATTAAAAACAAGCAGTCTACAATTTTTTACATTAACATTTAATTCCTCTTCGTTACGGATATATGGCAAAGGATAATGAAAAAATGACAATAACTCTATAGCTATATTTTTAACCTTATTGAAATTAAATTAAATGTATGATCAATTGAATACGCTTTACAGATGTTCAAAGTGATCTTCATTACATTCAAGGTATTACTGAACCCTATTACGCCACGAATATCCGAATCGCTGAAAGATATACATTACAAATAATCGTTCTAGTTAGTCGGCCGGATTGGCTATGTGGAAACGCTTCGGCTTTCCACTCTGGAGAACTCGGGTTCACTCCTTGAAAATATTTATCATAGATTCCGGGCCCGGCCCGTCGATCCCCGTCCTCCACAATTCGGCTGACTCCTCGCAGGGGTGGGTAGCCTATGGAAAAGCTTGTTTCTCCCCGCCACTTAGTATTCTTTCTGAATGGAAAGTGGCGTCATTTGTTGACAAAACATCGTTCTAGTTGCTTCAATACATTTCAGAGATTGTTCTGCATATTGTTTCGCTGGGAATACACCTCAATCTTATCATGATGGATCGGTCGGATTGACTGCTTGAAAATGGTTTGGCTTTCCATTCTGAAGGACCCGGGTTCGATTCTCGGATCCTCCAGAGTGGAAAGTCAAAAATATTTCCATCTTTGAGAATATTTATCTTGGACTGCAGGTTTGTCTTATCGATTCCCGTCTTCTATAATCCGGCTGACCCCTCCATAGGATGAGCAACCTGTAAAAGGGCTGGTTTCGCCTTGCCACTCAATATTCTACTCAGCGGAAACAGGCGGCATCTGTTACAAAAAAAATCTTATTAAGATGTATTCCCAATGACAAAGGACTAGACCTTTATCACTTCTGAGACTTTGGAAGTAAAGGACCCTGAATTGAATCTGGTTCGCCAAGGTGATCAATGACTGCTTTACTGCGCAGCCAACCTGTCATCGCCATATCTCCATATCGGAGTGATAAACTGCTTGCTTTTAACTGCAGAATATCATACACCTATTTGTTATATGCAATTCTAATGCATCTTGTATATATATGTTCTGCTTACGTTTCCGGCGTTTTCCATAAGTTCAGTATCTCTTTTTTGATTACTTTTCTGCACTTTCATCTGTATTGCTCCGGCAGCCAACAAAATAGGCATAGAAGCTAGTAATCCTAATGCTAACTTCCATCCAAAGATGAAAGCTATAATAATACTCGTGGCTAAGGTAACCACAGCAGATACCACTGTGCCAATCCTATGTCCTGCAGCCTAAAAAATAGAATTTACACATTATAATTCTATAATTCCATTTGATGAAAATTCTGTATATTATTAAGCATATACTTACACTTTTCACCATAGGAACATCTGTAGCCAGTCGTGTGGCTAATTTTCCAGAAGAATGTTTATCGTCGTCAAACCAGCCCGCATGTTGTCTTAGGATATTAGTAAATGCATGCTCTCGCAACCTCATAGTGAGATGTTCTCCAGCAAAAGCATATCCAATGGTCTACAAATTAAGAAATATTCTACAATTTCATATTTAATAATAATTTTTTTTTAACCAATAAAACAATATATGATACAAACTCTAAAACAATATCCAATAAAGGAAACGACTGCCAAAACAATAAACATCATGGACCAGAAAAATGCTGCTGATATTAGTTCTTCACCTGTCAGAGTGAATGTCTGTAATTTAAGGAAAAGCCATAATTATTTTGTAAATTTAAAGCATAATAATTTTAAAATATTAAATTTGCTTACGGCAAAAATCTCGCTGTAAAAAACTGCGAAAGCTGGCATTATTGCTCCAACCAGAACGGAACAAACTGTTCCCAAAAAGATCTCTTTCCATTCTTTGCTGCATGTCTTTATAATTTCCCAACCAGAAGGCAACTGAACATCTTCCTGAAAAATTTTAAATGATTAAATATACGTTTTTATCAAGAAAATTACGTTTTTTCTTGTTAAAACGAATCAAAAAAATTCGTTTTTAACAAGAATCACTCACAAGTTCAACTTCGCTTTTTAAACGACTAAGATGGCGATCTCTGTCAGAAATAGGTCTGTGAATACTGTATTTTCTTTTTGATTTCATTGATTCTTCCATACAACCTTAAAAGTTTTAGATATTATTGAATATATTATTTACAAGAATTTTTATGATATAACTTATTAAAAAATATACTTTGTTCCTCTGTAGTGGAATATCCGGTTTCGTCCATCATCATTTGGTTCATAACTAATTGATAGTAAAGACCTTCTTTATCCATTAATTCTTGATGTGTTCCCTTTTCCTTAATTTGTCCATTTTCCATGGCGCAAATTACATCTGCATTTCTGATAGTAGATAAACGATGAGCGATAATTATTGTAGTCCGTCCGGAACAAGCCTAAAATAATTTTTTAAGCATGCATTTTTTTAAGCAATAAACCAATATATATCATGTCTTCTACTTACATTATCTAGAGCTTGTTGAACAATTGCTTCACTCTCTGCATCCAAAGCAGAAGTAGCTTCGTCTAGAAGTAAGATCTTCGGATCTCGAACTAATGCTCGAGCAATAGCTAATCTTTGTTTTTGTCCACCAGACAACTGAGCTCCACGTTCTCCTACTAATGTGTCATAAGCCTTTATAAAATATAAAAAACAAAATAATTATCCCTCAAAATCTGTGATTTAATAGTTAAATAAATGATTGAGATTTAAGTTAACTCATTAAATGAATAATTACATCTGGTAAAGATACGATGAAATTATGGACGTTGGCCATTTTAGCGGCAGCCACAATCTCGTGGAAAGTAACATCTGGTCTGCCGTAACGGATATTTTCGGCAATGGTACATCCAAATAATACTGGTTCCTGACTAACAACTCCTACTATATATCTGAGCCAGTTAACATTCAAATCTTTCAAATTGTGACCATCTATCTCGATCTGTTGAGAAGATGCATTCTTTAAGTGTTGATTTGGTAAAATAAATATTATACTAATAGATAAATTCGAATTAATGAGCTTATTTACCTGGCCTCTTAAAGGATCATAGAATCTCAGCAACAAGTTTACCACAGTGGATTTTCCGCTTCCACTGGATCCGCATAATGCAATGGTCTGTCCCTCTTTAACGGTTAGGGAAAAGTTTTTCAAAACCTATTTGATCAAACTCATTTTAATTAAACTAAAACATACTTCAACAAAAAAAGTATATATCCATTACCTGTACTGTTTTTCTGATTGGATAATTAAAATAGATGTTCTTAAATTGAATATGAGCTTTGAATTCTCCTAACTTTATTCCCTCGTTGCTGTAAGGATCAATCAGCGGTTTCTATAAGAAAAATAAAGTGTAAGAATAATATTAATCCAAACACGATTATCCATCGAAACTATTTACGGTATCGATGATATTATAAACTGTAGCAGCGGATCCTTTGGCAGTAGCCACAGCTGTTAAATGAGGAATAGCATTTCCTAAGGAAAAAGATCCAACCATTACTGCAAAAAATACCTAAAATTTTAAGAAAAAAAATTATAAAATATACTCATGATACATAATTTTAAAAACATAAAACTATTTACAGTAAAAACCGCTCCAGCATCGAGTTCCATTCTCATAATCAGAGTAGATCCATACCTATAAAAAAAAAACAACATAAATATCGAATTTGTATCTCATGATTATAATTGAATTTTTTAGAAGAAAAAAACTATTCTTACCAGAAAGCTAAAGCATATGAGCAATAAAGAACAAGGAAAGTAAAACCTATTCCTATAGCCATAAAATAATATTTGCGTATTGCAATATTCTTCCCATCTTGGAGGGCAGCTGTATATCTAAAATGTTTTTATAAAAAGTGTCATCAGAGCGATTATGGTAAAAATTCTAATTAAATATGCTTTTACTTCTTACCTATCAATTTCAAATTTTTGACCACAGAAAGCAATGACAGTTCTTATGCTACTAAGCACTTCTTCTGCAATACTTCCTGCCACTGCATATTTTTTTTGCTCTCTGGATGTCGATGTAGCTATTAACTAATAATAATCAAAACATAAAATTTATATAATTCCTATATGGATTTTTCGCATTTATCTATCATTTAAATTTTTCTCAGCAAAAGTAACAAACACAGCTTTTGTAATTATTTTAAAAAGTTCATGGAATTCATCTTACAATAATTAGAATTTTAAATTCTTCATTTATTAACTTATACTGAAATATGAAAGAAATCATGCGATCGAGGCAATTTTTCTTTTCCAACAAAATATTTATAATTATGCCTAATAAAATTATCAATCACGTTTCTTGTAATTTTCATGAACATAATTTATTAAAAATATTATTCTAGAATGCCCTAGAATACTAAGAGATGAAGAATAATCTTTAATAAATAATTTTTATAAAATTTTATTAAAACTGTTTGTACCTTTCCTAGAAATGCAGATGACAATGCCAGAAGAGGAGTCATGGACATGATGACTAGAGTCAATTCCCAACTCTTGATAAATCCTACTACAAATCCAGCAACGAAAGTAGAAGAAAATTCTATAAACATGCTAAATTTATCTCCAATACCTTCTCGAACACGTTCTAGATCGCTATAAAAATTAAATATTCATTATAAATAAAATAAAAAATTATTCAATAATCAATCCTATATCATAGATTATATATATTCATAAATTTTTACTCATTTAGTTTCATTGATAATTCTCCAGTTTGATGGCAATCGAACCAAGCTATCTCCTTTCGCAATACTTCATAAAAGAATTCTTGTCTCAGTCTGAATATCTGTCTTTCACAAGCCCACATCCATGTCATCACCTAAAACAAAATTCGAACACACATGAATTTAAAATAATGCATTTTAATGTATTATAAATACAACACAAACCTGCATGTAGGAAGTAACAAACACGCCGATTCCGATGAAGACATAGTACAGAGCATACGTAGTCATATATTCTTCGAAGGATTCCCTTGAAATTCCATCGTACAAATTCGGTTGCTGCAATATTCTGGGAATAGCAGAAGTGGAATCAAGAATTGATAAATTGAAACTTTGATCTGTTGCAGTGGTATAATTTTCCAACACTTTGTTATTAAAATCAACGAATCCAGTCACCGATTGTTGGATAAATGTGTTTGTCATGCTTCCAAATACAATGGCCAAAAGTGGCCATGCAGCTCCGTGAATAATTGCGAATATCGATCCTATAACCATTAACAATTTGTCGAATGCCTTCGCATATCGAAACTGCAAAAGAATTTCATTTTTAACTGATTAGACAGTTTCTTTTATAATCTTAATTAAGGACTTACCAGACTAAACAAAGAGGTAGATGGACTTGATGATACGCCATTCTCGTCATTCCTAAAAATGATAAATAACAGATTATAATTCAAAAATCAAGAGATTATATATTTCTCTTCGATTATTATTATTATTATTATTATTTAAATTTTGCTGAAACAAAAATAATTTTCTCTGTATGACGCAAAGAAGACTTTCAGTTGATTATTTTTCATATTAATGGCGCAAATGAACTCCAAAATTAGAGTTCGTTTACATTCATCCTTAAATTATATTTTACAAAAAACAAGCCATTAAACTCAAAGCATTAATTTTTCATATAAATTTTCTTAATTAGGATATTAATTTAACTTGAATTGATATTTATGAGATTAATAAATTAGAACGCTAAACTTTCTATATTAGGCAAACTAAATTTATAGATTTGATTTTGATTTAAGAGATGCAACAGCGTATCATGTTCTATAATAATAATAATATAACTTGTTCTCTCTATTAGTACGATAAATTTTGACTTGAAATCTTACATATAATAAAATTGATTGGGAAGAAGCAATTTTATGTAATGTATTGTTGTGTTTTTTATGTACTGTTGTACATTTTATTTCGTTTCATCCTCAAACTGTAGCGTGCGACAAGCAATGCATTATGGCGACAATTTTAATTGTGATTTACACAGTATTTTTTATTATAGATAATAACAATAATTTAAATATTCACTGTTCCCAATTAATATCTACGAATGTTGTCATAAATAAGAATTTAAAAAATTTTTCTTTCACAATAATTTCATTCATATTTTTGATTTTATAATCTCTCTTCTTTTTCGTTGCATATAATATTAATATTATAAATTTTGTAAAAAGAAAAATATTGAAAAATTCTAGATAGGGAATTATTCTAATTTTTTATTATATTCATTTTCATTCGTGACAAAAAAAAAATTTTATAAAATTTTTGTTTGATCAAAATTCAAGATTTTAGGTCAGGACTGTATGGCAAACTCGTAAGGTTATCTTAATATACTATACTTGCAAATTGCTGTATTATGTTACTAACTATTTGCTATTTCTACATGTTGTTAATTTTAATTAATAACTAACAAAGTTATAGTTATATAAATTTAAATTTTTTGAAAATATTTTATTATTTCATCTATTAAAATTGACCATGAAAATCGAAATTAAAATATTTTTATTTAATTATTTTCGCTCAATTCATGCCATTTAGATCACAACTTGTTTATTTGAAACTAATGGGCACCAAAGGATATCCTTAGTTATCATTAATACTTTCTGGGAAATAAAAACTTTCCCACTGTTCGAAAAATTATAAAAATATTTTTAAATACGGTACTTTTATCTACCTATAAATGACAAAGAGTAGCATTGATCATATTCGTTTTTCATCTCGAATGGAAAAATTGAATTCTCCGTAATTTTACTCATTACGAATTGATGATTGTCATTTCATCAACATTTTTGTATGAAAGTATTGATCAGATGTATACCGTAGGTTTTTAACTTAAAGTGAGTCATGAATTCTTTATTTTAATGAATATATAAAAAAATTCTTTCATTTATTTTCGGAAGTAAATGTTCAGCAACATTTAAAAAAAAACATTAAAAACATTTTCTATTCATTAATTAAATATAAAAATTATTTTTGTTTCGGTAAATTGTTATTAATTTTGGCGAAGATTGCATATAATAACTGCACGGGTGATGGGATACAAATGAATTTAATAAAATAAATTAAAACTGTCTAAGTAGTGTAATCTTTGGTAATGTCAAGGTTGATTTTCAAAGAGAACAATCAGAGTAAAGAAAAATAAAACCAGCAATGGTAATTTCTTTAATTATGTTATTATTTAGAATTTAAATTGAAAATAAATGTGCTTATCTTCTTTAAATTATTCCAATCATTGTATCTGATTAATTGTATACGAATTTTATATTTATTATGTCCGTTATATATTATAATTAACTAACTACAAGATGCATATTGATAAAAAATTTCATATTTAAAAAAACATTAAGGAAATTTAAGTTGAATTATTTTTGTTAAGTGAAAAAAAAATATGGACGAAAGAATTAAGATTTCTTCAATATCTTCTATCAATAAAGAAATCCGCTGAAAGCAAAAAATCACTTTTTACTTTTTATAATGAGGAATCCTTGTTAAAAATTCATTATATAGAAAATTTTAAATTACATTTTTTAAACCATGATATAATGTTTTTATTATTTTTTTCTCCAATTAAAATTTTCAAAAGTCGTCAAAAAAAAATAACGTTATTTTAACTACTAAAAACTGTTATTGGTTGAAAGCAATTAATTAATTTAATTATAAATTAAATAATGATTTCTGAAGAAATAAATTCATTAAACTATTAATTTGATGATTATTATTTTAAAAAATAACTATCTAAGCTCTGTGAATAATATTAAATGGATTTTATAATATATTAAAATTTAAAATGTAATTTAAAATTTTATATATATAATATCTTCAGAATTTTTTGCATTATTAATATTTCCTTTTATGAAATCATTTTTACTTAATAAATCTTTCTCAGTTTCCTTTCTACAAAAGCACTACAGAAATGTAAAAATCGTTAAATTTAATAACATATTTTATATTAATAAAATTTTCATTATAAAAAGTTCTTTTGTCAACATTATCTACTGTAGAAAGAGGAATTGAAATTATTACAAATTAATTTTTAAAAATAAGCGAGATTTTCGGAAAACAACTCTATTGAAATTATTAAGTTAATAATTCAGTAAATATTTTTATGTTTGGTTGCAAAAATATTACCTTCACTTATATATTTTTGAGCACAGCATTGCAGTAACAAGCTATCTTTTTTTATCATTATTTTATCTATAGGAGAGCAATTATAAATAAATTCTATAGCTAGTGATAAACGATTCGATTAATTAATAACTATATTAATAAACTGATCTGACCGATTGGTAAAGATTATAAATCACCGCATCTCAATAATGATTATTAATAACTATTACTGAAATAGTTGAGAAACGAATCTGACAATGTAGCAGTTTCATAAAAATTATCTTCACAAAGCACGATTGTTGTTAGCACGTCTTTTAGGATTTTATCTGTAGATTAAATGAAGTTTGCGTCAGTTAAGCCAATTTAACTTACTTTTTAACATTATTCGTAAAAAAATTTCTTATAAAACAGGAAATTAATGTTGTTATTCTGACTATATGCAGATCACATTCTGTAAACCTTCGCTCAAAGATTCTATCTACAGTATATTTACATATTTATATGCGCATGTTGCAAAAAATAAAAATGGTAACAGGAATTTTCCACGCTTGCATATTGTATTTACTTATTTATGTTAAAGATTATACTCCATCGGAAGAGATAAAAACATTACTTGAACTTAAAATATCCGTTGTAGATATAATTTTTATCAAATTTGATTCACAAATATCTTCGAAATTGTTTTTTATTATCTCTTTAATCTTGTATAGTTCTTTTAAACTGTTAAAAATCTTAACCTGCCAGTATCTTTTATCTTATTTGAAATTATATGCTTACAAATTATAATAGGCCCTATATACAGTAATTATCATCTAACTATAGATATATCAAAATGTAATTTGCTAACTTAAAATTAAATATCATTAAACCATAACCCATCATCATTTGAATAAATTGATAATTTACGTTACTGTCTTATCATTAGCAGAATTAAATCAACTAAAAATTATAATATAAAGAATGTAATTTATTAAAATTACAGAATTTGCGATTTAATCTGAAAAATTGTTGAATTCCAAATCAAATGAATTAATAATATTTATGTAATCCTAACTTATGTGAGTGTTATTCTTTTTATGGGTCCCAATCGCATCTTTCAATTCGTTCATTATTTAGAAATCACTTCACGTTCTTTTCGATAATCCCTATGTCATAAGTCAAGGCAAGTGGTCATAAAGTGAAGCAATCATAGCATGACATCATTCTGCAACACTTTTTCTTGTGATCATCGAATTCGTTGTTCTTTTATCAAATGAAATTCGATAAAGAAACTAAAACATAATTTTGCGAATGTAGCACATAGAAAACATAGTTCAAACTGTGACGACATATTTGAAAAACAGGAGAAGATATTTTCTTGAGATTTCCTCCTATATATTTGGCCAGATAATCAAATCTTTCTTGAGCGACGTATTATTCCAATTTTGTTTGATTGATACTGCGCAAAAGTTTTTTAAATTTTCAGTAAATTCTTTCGAAATATTGTTATAATATTATTTTTATGAATATTAATATAAATTATATTTTTGGTAATCCTTAATAATTATTTAAAACATTTCTATATTTTTATGAGAAAATACGAATAGAAGACAAATTATATTATCTTTCCTACATAAACATACATAATTTTATTTTGTTCGAATAAATTAAAAAAAAAAAAAAACGAAATTCATATACTAGCTGAGTTTAACAACATTTAAGTAGCATTAATTTTTCAACATAACAAATAGAACCAATATTGGTTCAATTTGTCATGTTGAAAAAATACCAGGAATTATATATATATAAAATTCCTGTATATTGTATTATATATATATTATAATACAAATATAGTATTATATATATAGGCTTTAATATATAATAATAAAGTAAGATATTCTCCATCCTTTACATATATATATAAAAAAGTACCTTATTTTTATATTACATTGTATATATATGAATGCATGCATAAATAAAACCATATATCACTGAAAAATAATAAATAAATTATAAATTTATTTGTAACAAAAAATTTATTGAAATTATAAGTCGCTCTAACGTAAGAATGTTGTTTCACAATGATCATTTTCTGTCGAAATTTCTAAGAAATGGAGCTACAAAAAGAAATAAATGAAAAAATCTCAAATATCTCCTCATTATTTATCGATGAAAATCTATATTCTTAAAGGAGGAAACTCAATGTTTATACTTATTTTATTATTAAGATATTTTTTCTCTTGGCTGCTGAGAAATTTATGAATATAACAAATGGATATTTCATCCATAAACTCGACATAACAGAGTAGAAGGAAAAAAGTTGCGAATGGAATATATAAAATAAAGTTTCATTTGCCATTTTTGTTCCAATATGGGGTAATAAATCAATAAACTTTCTATTACTTGTATTAGTTACTAAAATATTTCATAAATATTACGCAATTTTAACTGTTTGATTTACACTATTGTATACCTCTAACAAAATTAACAAATACCTATGTTATTAAATTTTGAACAATAGGCCTATATGAACAATAAATATGAATAATATATGAAACTAACTTTGAATAAATAATTATATTAATCAAAAAATAAAACACACAACATTAATCAATGAAATTAATCTATTAAAATAATTTTAGCTGTATTAAACTTTCAGATTTTTTTGTATATTTTGATACAAATTAAATATTATGAAAATAAGTTAATTTGCGATAATATATTATTCATAGATACGTTATCTGTTCTTTGTCATCTTATAAATATCTATCAAGGATGAAGTTTGCTCTTCAGTTTTATAAATGAATACGTCCGTGATATTATTTTCGTGGTTGCATCTAATGTATAATTCGGTTCTCGCAATTTATTTTCTTATTTCGGATTCATATCATATGCTGAAAGCGCTGCATTCCAACAAAATATTGACATCAATTTTTTTAAAACCTTATGTAAATTTACTCTGACTATTCACATTTAGTGAATATATTCGGAAAAATATTCTGTCAACTCTCTCATAAATGAGTGACACTAGTTATTCCATATTCAATTAATGCAATATCAAAGTACTAATAATGTAAAACGTGTTTGAAATTTAATATAAAATAAAAATAATAAATCTGAATGGTAAGAAATTTTATTTTAAAATTGTTTAAGGTTCTCAAATCGTCAAAATTATTTGCACGTCCGGTTTGTTAATAAATTTAAAAAAAATGTTTAAGATATCTTCGATAATAGCAATATAGTCTTCGTTATGATCTAATTATCAAAAATACTCAGAGGTTTAATAATTATCACAAAAAATGAATCTAAAACAATAAAGATTATCTTTTAAATTTTTTTTTATCAATAGTTATATATTGATTCGATTAGATACATTTTGATTATTATATATTAATCACAATAAACTCTAAATACAGTAATTATTTTCGTTGTTAATCTATATTCAAAAGAAAAATTTAATATGAAATTAATTATTAATATCTGCATTAAAAAGTTTAATTATTATTTAAATTAGTCTGATTAATTTTTATGAATATTTTGGAGCAAATAATGTTTCGAAAATTGTTTTTAAATTTTGTAAACTATTTTTCATTCAATTTTCCAAGTTTTTGAAAAAATAAGCGAACTTATTGAAACAGAAAAATAAATCTAGATTTTTCTGAGTCATTCGATATTTGTTATGAATATCATTATTCATTTTTATTATTTATTGTATTCTTCATGAAAGGAAATGAATCTACAGAAAGGATAAAAGAAAAGAATCGCAAACAGTTTCTCATTATTTATCAGTGAAAATCTATATTCTTGAAGAAGGAGGCTCGATGTTTGTTTATTTTCTTGCTAAAACATATTTTATCTTTTAACTACTTGAGAAATTAATAAAAATAGTGAAGAAAAATTACATAAATTCCGCGCAAAAATGTGCAGATGATGATAAAAAAAAATTCTCGAATGAAATAGTCTGTCTGTTTTAATAAGCAAAATAAATATAATTTTCTCAAATGTAAACAATTAATTGAATTTTGCCTATCAAGTATACGATCAATAACAATTACATTACACGTTGGCCGGAAAAAGCTTTCAGCGAAACTAATAGTACAATTGAACCGATTAAGTTGAGATAAGTTGAAGAGCAATTAGTAATTTAGCTACACATACAAATAAAATTCATTAATTTTCATTTGTTCGACATTTTTGTATTGAATCAACCGAATATAAATTGACTCGGACATTGATCCACAAATTAAGTATAATAATTATGAAAATAAATATTTTAATAATTTTGCGAAGACCTCTGGTGATCATTTATCGAAATTAAATTATTCAAAATACTGCATATAATCAACAACATTACTACGATTTTTATCGATTAAATAATAATACCGATGATGTATAATAGGCAGATCGAGCGACAACATAAGTATATAAAAGCTGAAAAAATAGAAATTACCTTTTGTCCGCTTTGGTATTGGTAGTACCATAGTTTGCATTTCCGGACAGGAGTTTTTCCTTTTCATCGCTGGCAGCCATTTTACTATTAACGAGGCCGGTAGCAATCTATCGCTTTTAACCGTTGGATCCCGATAAGATAAATCAAAACTAAGCAGTGATTACTGTATTTAAACAGTAAAAGATAATTTACGTCATTTTTACCGCCATTGATTCAAACCGAGAGGGGGCGCTGATAAACGCCATGCTGCGGGATCAATCGATACATCGGTTTATATTATCGTGGAGACAGAAACATGTAGTCTCCTTAGCGTTTCTCTTCTCGGCTGAATGTAGAACTGATCGGTAAGCTTTTATCTTTTTAATATGTCTCGTGGACCATAATCGATGGGAATGACCATTGGCTGCTAAAACGTATAACGGAATGGCACTGACCGAAGGCGGTTGACAAAAAACTAGAAGAAAAATGCGTTGCGAGATTGTTTGCTTAAAAATGGTTTCGTTCGTCGAACAACTAGGATCGCTTATCAAAGAAATTTCAATGTGTCGAAGCATTTATCGAATGCACTATTGATGTAGTACTTGGAGAAAATTAAGGCTAAATTCAACTATAGAACGACAGCACACCCAATAAGTAGAATGCGAGTCCTCTGGGAATAGTAAGTCTTTACCTAATCGCGGTAATTCCGAAATGGAATTTAGGTTTATGTGCCATTGCAACTTTCCCAATTATCGTAGCGAATAGCTTTTAATCAATATTTTGCCTTTTTCTGCCTTACATAAGATTATAACGTTCGACATAACACGAGGTTAAATAATTTTCTTCGCAATGCTTTAATTAAAAATTATTTAAAACCGCCAAGCCTATTTTTTGTTTTCTTCTTCTCGAAACTGATTAATGAAGGAAAAAGAACAGGATCATTGTAAAAAGCTTTAGAATTGAGCTCACTTCCGCACTCTTTCACGCAAGCTTTACTGCTATTTATTTAGTGATGGATAGTTTTTGTATATAGGACAGAAAACGTGCAGGTTTGCTCTCTATTTTGCATATTAAGCCATTAAATTTTCTCGAAAATTTTAATATAAACTGTTAATAAAAAAGTATTGTAGTTGTTTAATTTAAGCAAAGTTAAACGTATTGATTACAGTGGATCTAGTCTCTCTTTCCACATAGCATGAGACAGGACTAGTGAAATAAGTTATAGACAACGCATCCACTAGACATCGATTTTTCTCATAGAAAGATAGAAAACGATATTTCGTGAGTTTAACATCCATTGGGATGCCTCCCCTTTAGCTTCTTACTTATTGCTACCGGGAGTGCCAATAATTGACTTTTAGGTCATTCCAGTAATAATTAAGATAAAAATAATAATATTTAAAACTTGTCTAGAAGTTGATCTATGAACTGACAAGGGATGCATAGCAGTCAGTCTTTTGTGTTCTGCAACGAAACAGCCATTACAGGGACGTTGCTCTTTCTCCTTTACTAATCGGCCATTCGGTCCTCCGACTGAAAAAAATTACAAACGTATCAATCGATCGAATAGATCGCTTGATAAATTATATTTTTAATATCTATATTAAATTACGATCTGCCCTTTTAACTCATAAATTTTCATCACTTTTAATTGTTGGCCAGAAAATGAAATTTTCGGAATTCAAGGCCATCAAAGTGACACCGAGTGTAACGAGCACCCATGCATGTAGTCAATTTAGAAAATTTAAAGTTACACTTTCGCTATTTAAACAGGAAATATTTTTGGACACGAGACTATATTTATAAAAATTTTTTAACGTTTAGGAATTCGGTTGATTATGCAAATTAACCATTTAAGGAAATCGGTACCTTATGAATATTCTCCAGTGCATTTCTGACATGTTATTAGATTAATTCTGTTTAATTATGTTAAGAAGCACTTTAATAAAAATTCTGTTCGTATTATTTTCGCCCATGTTTAAATGATAATTTTTTTAGTTTGACTAATCAGAAAATTACTTTGTTTATCCACAAAATATCATTTTTTCGTGTATGTATGTATAGAATCACGTCCTAAATCGGAACAATCTTATCTTCCATTTTCGGGAACGATAACTACTTCGGGTCATATATTTATTTGACAACATGATGGAATGATTGTAAACTTGTCACGCACAATTTCTGTATGAAAGTATCTAAAACGGTCAAAGAAAATTTCTATCGCGGTTATCTGCTAAAATATAAAGTGACAATACGTCCTTATGAAAATTTAAACGAAGTCATTTCGTCGATAGATACAATCGGAAGGAAAGTAGATCAGGCGTTTGCATATTTCTAATTATGTTAAAAATTAAAATTTCTATTTTCCAGCGACATGACAGCTTTCGGAATACCGCAATTGGCTCGACAAATTAATATGCGAGAGAGCGAGTTGCGGTAATTCCACGTTTGCACGTTTTTATTTCGAAATTCTAATTGATGCGATGCTTTTTTGGAAAATTGTAAAATTTCAATTTTCTCTCTCTCACTAATGTAATTCTAATGGGATATCATCGATTTTTACCTGTTAAATTACCTGTTACTGAAACTCTTTTAAAAAGAATCCTATCTGTTTCAATGTTTGGCGTATATAGTTTATATAAAATAATTTAACATTTCACCTATACAGTTTATGCTTGGAGAACTGGCACCTTCCCAATTCTTTTGCTGGGTGGGTCTTGGCAGTAACATTATCTGTTATGTTTGAAATATGGTTTTATTGTTTGATACAATATGTTGCAATGACAAGGCCACGTGCATGAAACTAGGTAGAAGAAACTACGCAGGCGTCAACTTGATCAAAATAAAAAAAATATAAAAATAAAGGTGTGCCACATACGAAGTTTCAAAAAAATATTCAAATTTAATACTTCAAATGTTAATCTTTTTTAATTTTATTTTCAAGTATTAAAAATGATAAATTTCCATTAAGAAATCCCGCACTTGATATAGAAACTTATTATTATGTATTTTTTTGCTATAATAAACTACAGAAACAAGTTGCTAATCGTGGCTAATTTAACGGATGTTAGCAAACGCTCCTAAAGTCATAACTGAAGAATCCACGACCATTTATTGTCCGTATCTGACGATAATTGTGTCATACGAAGGAGATTTGTTGCACGACATTCTCTTCTTCCATATTTAATGTCCTTTCTTTCGTAACTGTTTCCTCGCCATTAAAAGTTAACTAAAACATCACGACATCATTTCGAGAAGACGAGATCATTAATCGCTTGTTTTTGTCGTCGAATAATTGGATGTTGATCTTATAATCCTACTTATTTATCGATTCGTTTTAGCAACTAATTTAATAAAATACAATTCCGTGAATCATGAACTATAAATTTTAATAATCTATAAAGTGCAAAATAAAAAAAAATAATTTTGTTCTTTAGGTTAATTTATGCTTTCCATTATCAATTTGACCCATATTACACTTCAAAGCTACTTTCTTAGAACGATATTTTAATCAATAAGTTCAGAAAAGTTCGTCATTTACCGAGTCTCCTTATTGCTCTATCAATCTATCTAACGATCGTTCCAACTATTTCATCACACTTTTTCTCGATGAACAGGTAGCCGATCACTTTTTTTTTCCTTTTGATAACTCGTCTGCTGCAGTCTGTTCTGCACAATATCATTGACCTATCACTGTCTTCCCAGTAGTGATATTTGATGGAACAGAACGTAAGAGTATCTAGTTTCCCAGAAAAGTGGACGACCGTTCTTCTCTTATTTCTTCTTTGATAATTTAGACTTTCCTTTGATGACAAATATATCATCTTCAGATCAACTATCCTAGCCAATGTTTTATTTTTTTATTACTAAATGATTTTTTCATTCATCAGGATTGTTCTTCCTCATAGCGTTTTTATCTTCAATTACTTTCTTTGTCGAAAGAAAAAACGAAAACGAGGAAAGATGGATAGAGTTCGATTTGTAGAGAATAATTTAATGTTTGACAGCATAACCTTCTGACATTTAAAATTGTTATCGTGCATTCAAATCTCTCTAAGCGGGTGGATATCAGACTTTTCAGAATTGGTGTCTTCGTCCGAGTCATTGCACCAATTCTCTGCTAACATTCTCGTCCAATACATTAATGAATGCATCAGCGTAATTGCGTGATCCTAAAAAAAGAAAACCAGCACCGCTGGGATTTTAATTTTTCCTAGCATTTTGTCCTAATTCGGTTTCAGTAATGTCAAATATTAAATTAACGGAAAAATTGCATAAAATAATTTTATTTAAGCTTTGCATTTCTTGCAGGAATATGCATCCCTTCCTGTAGTGATTTACTCGGCGAAAGGGAAGATATGCTGCAAACGGAAGACAGTCCATCCAGCGAAATGTCGCAGATAGCCATGGACAATCAAACTAAAACTGGAGGAAAGTGAATTTCCTACTTAAAAATTCCCTACTTAAGCCTGTTTAAGTTGGATATATAAATACGTAAATCCTATTAAAAATACAGTAAATAAAAACAAACTTAATTATGTATAAGTTAGGGAAAAAAAATTACAAAATGATTTAAAATATTATTGATAAAACCTAATTTTAGCCATTCATTTGAAAACAACTATTTTTCATGCATGATGATAGCACTATGACCCATTTACTGCGGAGATAAGGGTCAAGTTTTGTCCTCAATATAATATTCTATTTACGTTTTTTCTCCGTATAAAAACAAGCAATTTTTTTAGTATAGGTGCTATTTTTATCTAATATTAATCGTAAATTCTTTCTCTATGTATTTTTTTATAAGCGTTTCCATTTCTAAATTATCTCGCACATCATTCTTTCAGAAGATGAAACGGATTTTATTTCGGGTGATCACTTTGTTTAATACTTTTTTTGATTTGCGTAAATTTTTCTAAAAACCACCTTTTCAAAAATATCGCACCATATTTAGATTTAAAGTAGGACAATATTAGATCTTAATCGTTTTCTTTTAGTTATAAATGGATCGAGACGAATGAATAAGCTTATATGTCATTGTAGGAGATCAAGCACCATGCACGTCATCGGACTGTCCGTCCAATCGCTCAGAAAGCAGTGAAGATAGCCGAGGAAGGCTCTCTGCCCTAGAAAATGAACTGCAGGCCCGTACGCGTGATCTGGAAAGGCTCAAATTCAAGGCAAGTTCCGTATATTTGTCTATTAATCACTGGATCTTCAAAGACGTCTATTAACCTTCACTTTTACACAGAAGAAACTTTTATTGCTTAATAAAGAGACTGCACGCAATATCGTCGATAATTCCATAAAGTACTCTTGTTAGACGATCTCTTCTTCACATTTTTTTATATTGTCTTCTCAGTATCAGCCGAAGACTTCCTTTTCCAGTCGAATGCAATTTCATAAATACGCAGTGCTGAGTTTAAATGTCGAAGTGTATATAGCTTAATGCATTTAGAGTGACTTTAGTAGATCATTATGTACGTGTTGTTCGTGTATTGAATTTAGAACGGAGTTCTACAGACTCGCGCGTCACTGTAATAACTCCAAGTTTAACATTACAAACAGCCACACCCGTCTATGACGGTTTCGTGCGAACTCCAAGATCTGAACAGATGCTTTCGAGTGTATGTCAGCTAAGGAGTGACAATGTCAAGAGTCAATGTAGGCACGATTCTCTATATATATATATATATACATACACAACTACATTTGAAATTTTTTCGTATATATATATATATATGCAGTGATTGATAAATCATATACGAATTTTCTCATCATGTAGTTGGTAAATCAAAATAAACCATTGCAATTTTTCTTCTTATCTAAAAGTCATAAATTATTTTAGGTTAATTGATACGAAATTTAAATATTTTTTATTATTATTTTTTTAATTTTATGACAATAAAATTTTTTCATTAAAAATTTCGAATTAGAATGTGCCAACTAATAGGAATTAAAATTCATAAAAATGAAAAACGGAATAAGAAACGTTAAGCCAACATGAGAATTTGCCATTAGCGAACACGTAAAATCTAGATTCGAAGAATTTATTTAAATAACTAGACAAATAAAATGTTAAAAACGAAAACAGTCGGCTCCAAACAATTGCATTTGCAACATTATCAAATTTTCGTTCATCTAAATAAATTTGGGATATTTCTTGCTTACGATAATTTTACCAATTGCTGAAAACATTTTAGCAGACAAAATCAAGGAGAAAAGGAGAAAAAATGTAGTTAATACTATTTTTTTTTAATTTAAAATAAGTAAAACCTAGCAGAAATCTCTTTAAATTTTTGTAAATATCATTCCTTTAAAATCAACGTAATCCGAATTTTTAGTTTACTTTCCGAAAGAAAGATTACCATGCTGTTTATGTCCCCCACTAATAACTTTTGAACTAATCAATATATTTCCATGAATTTGGTAATGACGTTCTATCATTAAAGATAATCTCAAAGCCACATCATTTAATCATCTGGTTTCAGCCACTTAGAAATGGCGGACGTTCGTACTTCAGAGTGTTCTCTCATACGAACTTTCGAACTATTTGATTAAATTTTATAAAATTTAGCACGGTAGTCAGATTATTAAACTTATAATAACATTAACTAATCCTATAAATTAATTTGTTTAAAAATGGTGGACATTAGTCTTCTGAGAATTCTTTGTAATTACTACGTAACTATTTAACGGATTTTTATGATACTGATATTATTGAAGATGACTTTGCTGGCATATACATCAATCCTTTATCTTTAATCATTCCAATATAAAAGACGTTCGGAAAATAGGTAATCGGTCCTTTCAGTTTTGGTGTCATATTTTAATTTATATCTATTAAAACATGTTCTCATTTAAACATCTTATACATCAATTTTAATTATTTGTTTTATTTTAATGTAACAAAGGAAGAAACTTTTTTTTTATTTAATCTTTAATTATTTTAGAAACACAACTTCAAATTTTCTATTAATTCATTTGCATATTAAAGACATTTTCACATTTAAACACGAACATACCCCGTTTACCTTTTTAAACTTTATAGACTGTTACTACGCATAAAGATTGTTAAATGTTGAATTTATTTTTTAAAATATAATTTAATAATTTAATGCAACTCATTTATATTATTGGTGGTGTAATTATATTAAAGCATATAAAAATGAACCTTTCATCCATCAATCTCATTATCGCTATATCGCTCGAGACCTGTAGTGACGTCACAATTAAAGGTTATTATTTTGACGTCATTAATTACGTCACTGGCAAGTCTGAATATAAGATGCAATTAGTATGCAAGTGGCAGATAGAAGTTGTGAAATCAAATAATTATTTTGAATTTTAGGATATGAGATTGGGATTTTTCAATTAATTACTATGTAAGAACTGTTTAGAAGATTTATAATGTGGTAATAATCAAAAAATAAAGAACCTTTTTCCATTTATCTTGAGTTGCAAATGTCTTTTCAGTCAGAATTTACATTTTTATTTGTATTGATCTCGTTGGGTTCATTCGGTACAACGGATATTCGGCAAATTGCGTATTTTAGTTGATGATGGTGATTTTTTTTTCTTGGGATTTCTACTTACATCTAAATGTAAAAAAAATGTCTCTCTTGCAGATTGATAAAATGAAATCGCAGAGTTCTGGTGTTTCAACTCCCAGAAGAGATGCCAAACCAATAAATATCAGAATCGAACTGGAAAGACTGAAAAAAGATAAGAAGGTAATGGCGGAGTTGTTAAAGCAATCCCAACAAGAAATCGCCAGGAAAGAATCAGTCAACAAGAAACTCAAACAGGAAAATGATAAATTAAACAGGACGTTGTCCTCACTTCGGACTAAACTAACGGAAAATGGACGGAACAAACATCTTTTAGAACAGTTGGAGAAAGTACGCAATGAAATATCGTTACTGACTAGTAAAAGTGAACGGTTGGATCATTACGGAGAAGGACAAGAGAACCATGAACAGAGTCGCGTTATAGAAGATCTAATCGTCGAAAAGGAGCAATTAAAACAATGTTTATCCGCCATATATTTAAAAATAACACCTTACGCCGTTAGTTTACCATATCGTGATACTCCTTCTCCACTTTGGACTGAAGACGTCAGGAATACTTTCGAACAATTCTGCCAAGAAAAAATGAAACTGGAGAGAGAATTACAGCATCTCAGACTGAGAGTTAAATCTAGGAATGACTCTCCAGAGGACAATAAAAACATTCAGGACAATTACGAGACCACAATCAGCGAATGTTCTACTGATAGCAGAATAGATTGTGACATTCCCATGAATATTTCAGACGATCCAGAAAGAAATCTTTTTCCTATAAATGTAAGTGATAAGCATTTTAACTTTCTATTATATAGAGAAATACGTAAGAATCTATTTATGTAGAGTCTACGAAGAAGAATTTGTAATGGAAAGGGTCTCGATTTACATATGAGGCTTTCTTTCCTATTTGGAACTTCATGCAAATATATACTCGATTTTATCTCTTCCGGATTTGAAATTCAGATAGGAGTTTTGTTAATAAAGTTCTTTACAAAGTTCAAATATGGGAATTTCGGATATGAAGAGCTACGGAATATATACATATGTTTAGTAATTTAATGAACAGATCGTATATACGGGAAAGGAAAAAAAATAGTCGAATTTTATAAAACTGAATATTGATAGTTTTATTAGAAAAGTTAGAAAATCCGGCTTCATAAGTTAGAGACGTAACTAGTTTTTTTGAAACAGGACAATCAGGATTCAGAAGTGTGTAAGTGGAAGGAGATGTATCAGGTAATATGTGACAAATATCGTTCGACAGAACGGTCTCTACTAGAAAACGAGAAACAGGTAAACGTTATTAAATTTTCACTTTTATTTTTGCTTCACTTTTTATTATTTATGTTGTTGTTTTTTCCTCTTACAGTTAGATTGCATCCGTTCTTCTCTCGAGAATACGGTTAGACAATTTCTCAGCGAAGAAACGAATTTTAGTAAATTATCTTCGGATAATGTGGTTAAAGTAATCAATCGTCTATCTGAAGAATGCACGCATTTAAAAGATTCTCTAAAGAAAATTAAGAAAGAAGAAGAAAATCAAGTTTATCTTCAAAACTGCATCATGGATGCGGAGGTGACTTTCCTTTCTTATTCAAAACTTTTAATAACTATAATTAGATACATTTGTTCCATTTAAACATCTAGTAACATTTTGTAAATATACTATTCAACTTCTGTAAAATTTAAATTGAGGAGTAAAGGGGAGTAACTGTTTATAATGAATACTATTAATACTGGTTGTAGGAAGTATAATTTTTTTAAACTTAATTTTGCAGAAGACCTTACAGAAGGAAGGAAGGACAACTACGACATTAAAAACCGTTATCGGAGATTTAAACGTGGCTTCAAACATGGAGAGTAAATTTGCTTCTCTAGCAGAAACGATGCTTCAGATTTATACCAATCAGTTAGAATGGGTGAAGCAGTTGGAGCATAATAACGCACAGTCCATTTCAGAAGGTTCGTATCACGAAATATTTAATTTTTACTAAACCATACGTGGTTGTATAATATAATGCAATTACTCTTTGACAGGAGAAGACGCTCATTCGACAACTCCTCCTGTAAATAGTGACAAACAGAGTGACGAAGAATTAGATAATAACCATATCGATCAATCGACTAAAGAACTGAACGGAAATGAAACAAAAAACGAAAAAGAAAGCACGATAGATTCTACATCTCAGCCAGAAGTTAAAGAGGAAATTATTCAAAAAAGTAGTATATCGGAAAATAATCAGATGCCTGAAGGTAAAACGGAGAACGAAACGGAGAATCATTGCACAGAAGTGGTAGATGATGCGATTTTGATACAGGAACAAACGGAAGTGGAAAATAAACAAGCAGAAAATGTTACCGAAGAAGCAAGGAGTGAAAAAGAAGTTAATGATAACGAAGATTTACAAAACAAAGAAGAAAAAGAGGAAAATATTACGGAAGAGCAACCGTCAATTGATACAGAAGTAACAGATGATGTTTTAGAGATAAATAATGAAGAGAAAGAAATAGCTGATAATAGCAAAAGTTCCGAAACACAAATTCAGAATGAAGAAAGCACTGAATCACAAAATGAAATTGAAAATAGCCAAGAAATACAAGCTGAAAATGCTCAAGAAGTACAAAACGAAAATGAGAATGGACATGAAGCACAAACTGAAAATGCTGATGCTACCGAAGGTCAAACTGAAAATAATGATGCTAACGAAGATCAAACTGAAAATGATGATCCTAATGAAGATCAAATTGAAAATGATGATAATGCTAATGAAAATCAAAATGAGGATGCACACGAAGAGCAAAGTGTGAATGAAAATATTCAGGAAGCACAAGCTGAGAATGAAAATGCAGAAGAAAAAATTAAGAATGAGGATACTTGTGAAGAACAAACTGAAAACGAAGATGTTCACGAAGCACAAACTGAAAATGACGACGTCACTGAAACACAAACAGAAAATGAAAATGTTCACGAAGCACAAACTGAAAATGACGACGCCACTGAAACACAAACAGAAAATGAAAATATTCACGAATCACAAACTGAAAACGAAGATGCCATTGAAACACAAACAGAAAATGAAGATGTTCAAGAGTCACAAACTGAGAATGAAGATGTTAATGAAAAGCAAACTGAAAATGATGTCCACGACACACAAAATGAAAAAGAAATTAGTCAAGAAGTATGTACTGAGAATGAAGACTGTCAGACAAAAGATGATCAAAATTGTATACATCAAGAATCAATTCAGACTAAAAATGACGAGAATATTTTGCAAAGGGACGAAGTGCAAGATGAAAATATCGAAGAAATTATAGAAAAAAAAGAAATATCAGAGATTAATTCTAGTAATTTAACAGAAGAACAGGAATCTACAGAAGCGCAACAAAATGAAGAAAACGAAGAAGAGAGCAAGACAGATATAGGAAAAGTGGAAAATGAAGAAGACTCGAAAGATTTTTCAGCGACTGAGCTAAAAAACGAAGGTATAGAAACTGCTGATATCAATGAAATTACTGATAAAGAAAGTGATAATGATAAAGAAGAAATTGTTGGAGAAACTGATGATGTAGAAGATGGTAATTTGATAAAAACCGATGATTTAGAAAGTAGTTTTTCGCAAAAAGAGGATAATTTGGAAGAAAATGAGGAAGAATCCAAAAAAGAAAGTGAAGAGAATATAGATGATTTGAAAAATGAAAATCCGGAAGAGAATGAAACTGATGAGAAAAATGAAGAAATTGTTCAAGAAAATGAAAACGAATTTGAAAGTCAACCTTTAAAAGAAGTTACAGAAAATTCAGAAAAAGAAATAGAAAGAAACGCATCAAATGAAATAGAAGTATCAGCTGAAATTCATTCAGAGAATTTGCAAAGTGAGTCCGTTGAACAAAACTTAGAAGATTCAGAAAAAAATGAAAACAAAGATGAAGAATTAGAACATGAAGATTCAAATCCAGATGAAGCTGAATCAGAACAAAATTTAAAACAGATCAGTTTGGAAGAAACTGAGTGTTCAGCAGAAAATGATGAGACAAAAGAAGATCCTCAGAAAGAAAGTAATGAAACAACCGAAGAAACAAATGAAGTAGAAAATAAACCAGAAGATTTGAAAATAGATGAAGATTGCAGAAACGATAACAACGAAATTGTAGATAAAGGTGAAACTGTAGAATTGAATAAAACAGCTTTAACTAAAGAGAGTTCGGAAGAAAAAGAGGGACAAGAAGACCAAGAGAAAAGTGACACAGAAGCTGATATATTATCAGAAATAAAAAGTGAAGATGACATAATAAATTTGGATAAACAAGTAACAGAAAATATTTCACCATCAAACCAGGAAGACGAAAATCAGATTATAAATGAGAACGATGAAAAAACTGCCACTGATGATTTAGAATCCAAAAATGAAAAAGAGCAAACGATAGAAAACAATCAATCTACGAGTAAAAATGATTTAGAAGAAATAGAAAAAGAACACATATGTAATTCTGAAGTAAAAGAAGAAAATATTGATTGTAACTCTCAAAGCGAAGACGTTCCTAAAATTTTAGAATGCGATGCAGATTGTTCTCTTCAAACTAATAAAAATTCTGAAAATGAAAATCTAATATTAGATGACAATAAATTAGACGATACGAAATTCCATTTCGGCAACGATGTGAAGATAGTCATCAATTCTGCCAGCAGTGAAGTGTCCGAAAGTACTGATGAACAACTTTCAATTTCTGCTCTTCCTCCAAATTTGGATCAGGACAATCCAGAATTGGAAGATATTGACGATTTGCCATCACCTGTAGTAGAGCCTATCATCACAAAGGAAACAGTAGAAAGAAAAGACAACCTATTCTTTGCTACTCCAATTGAAGAAGAAACTTCAAAATCCGAAAAGATCAAAGATTTGGAATCAAACGAGGAAAAATTCACCAAAAGAATCGAGGAACTAGAAACGGTAAACATTTTTTTATTTTTCATAATATAATTACTGTATTAGAAATTAAAGATGCTGATGATGCATTTCTTCGGCGCTTTTATAATTTATTTAATTTTTATATGACTGACTGATTAAAAAAGTTTACAAAAAAACTGCAGGAGATGATGGAGATGCAAGAAGTAAGGCAACATCACATGCAAGTGGCGTGCGAATTAGCCGAACAATTAGAATCAATGAAAAAACGAGAGTCAGATCTTCGAGAGCAACTCGCAGCAGTGGAAAAAAATTCCTCTCTAGAAGTGGAAGGAATGTATAAAGAGTGGAGTGGAAGGGAGCAAAGCTATCAAGATGAAATCGCTGCGTGGAAAGAGAATGTTCAGCAACAAAATTCCGTTCTTCAAAGACTGAAAGCAGATCTAGATCAAGCACAACAAATGGTCCAACAAAAAGAAAATGAAATAGCTCAGTTGAGAGGAGAAAAAGGTAAATTTATATTTTCCAGTCGAAAAAATAAATTTTATTAAATTTTCCCCCCTTTTCTTACAGAATTATTGGAATCGGAAACTCAAACATCCGATCAAGAAGATGCTGCAAATTCGAAAGAACTGAAAGCAACTGTAGAGAGATTAAGGTAATTATCGATTTTTCAATCAGTTATAAAAGTAAAAATAATTTTCGTTTAAGTATTGTTTTAACTTAAGAAAATCGAGCGAACATTATCAGCAGCAATTGTTAGAGAATAGGACTGTTGTTCGCGAAGTAAAATCCATCATTGAAGGATCTGTAGCGCAGTTAGTAACATTGAAAGCCATGGGAACTAAACATATGAAGAGAGAATATGTTTACCGAAGTAATTTAGCTCAAGTAATTTGATTTATACTTATCTAATAAATCATAAATTTGTTTAAGTTACACACATATAAGTTTGAATTTCGTTTTCTAGAAAGAACAAGATTTAAAGCATCTTCAGCAGGAACTAGATAGACAAACAATAGACGCAAGATCGAAAGGAAACATTATCGAAAAGCAAAGACAAGAAATCAGGTATAATTTTTTAGAAGAATCTCTTTTATTAATATCTTAAAATTACTAAGAGATTCTTCACTCAGGCTCTTGAAAGAAGAGCTAAGAAAATATCAAAATGACATAAGTGCCAAAGTGGAGTTTATTGATGAACTCCAAGCTAAAGTGCAAAATCTAATGATGTCAGAAGTTAAAGAAATTAATATAAAACCCAATGTAAGTGTATATTTTTAATATGATAAAATATGAAAGGTTAATTATTTGCTTTTCTGAAATGGAAAAAGCTTTATTTAGGAAAAGAATATCTCAAACAATGAATTATTTACTCGGGTGTATTTCGATGTACAGTTTAGAGAAATGTTCTCGGTAGGAGAAAGATGTTTAGAAGAACAGCATCTGTTGCATTTAGAGAAACAAAAGGATGACTTAAGGAGATTACAGGAAAGAGTTCTGCAATTGGAAGCGAAATTTCGAGAATCTGACAGTAAGTCATTCCTAGAACATTTATTTTTAAGTATAAAATTATATGAACTCATTTGTAATACTCATAACACTTTGTATCTTAATAATCATTGTAATTTTATTAAGACTGATAAACCAGTAAATATCCTTGTTTGCAATTAATAATATTAAAAAAGCAAATTAATTTAACTATTTTAAATGTTGAAATTAAAAAAATAACTGCACTCTAATAGAAAGTATAAAACTAAACTTTAAATATTGAACAATTGTATCGTAAAAACAATATCGATTTTTTTACATGTCTATATTAACTTACACATGATTCACTTCATAATGGTAATAGGATAAAGTTTTTCACTTGCAGTAAGGTTATTTATATTCTGTATTAGATAATTTTTTAA
>WUQG02068835.1:0-27563 GCA_011317285.2 Androctonus mauritanicus | reverse complement strand
ATAGCAAGGAACAAAAAACTCCCTATGAACATAGGTCGAACAACGCACCGTTTCCGAGAAATGATGATGATGATGATACGTAAAGAAACTAAACCTCTTCCCCTTGTCATGTAAATAGAATGCCCTGTTCATATAAATGGAATGAAGTAGATCATGCTGCCATGTTCATGGTGGACATTTTGAGCATTTGCTATGAGTTCAAGGTACGTGAGACACTACCAAAGAAATACCTGTACGGGTTGTTGCTCCATTTGTCAATAAAGTCATCATTTCTCGGAAATGGTGCGTTGTTCGACCTATGTTCATAGGGAGTTTTTTTGTTCCTTGCTATTGAATATGCATAACATTAAATTTACGACCACGACTTACGGGACACTCTGTATAATAATTCGCACAAAATATATCCAATCTGCTACTTATTTCTATCAAGTAGAATAAGCAACAAACATTTAACCAAATTTCAAAATTTTTTCCAGTCACTTTTTTATAAACTATTTTGTTAAATAAAGCAATCAACATTGTAAGAATTTACGCAACATATTCTTTATGATGAAAAATTGTTAATAACGTAAATTTTAAAACGAAAACAATATCAAATGGTCTGTCCAGTCCGAAAAATAAGTGCCACGGTCATGGTATCGAGTGTATCAAAAATATCCTTTTAGAATGAGCCAAGTCGAAAAAAAATTAAAATAAATGTTCGAATTAATGTCGGTTTTTTAAAAATGTCTTTTTTTTTCTTTCTATGTTTTAAATTCGGTTGATACTTCAGTAGATCGTACGATTTATTAATGAAATAATGTGTAAATATTATGCATTATATCACAAATTTTCAAATGCTTCATACTAATACACGCTATTTATATTTTAAATAAATAAAATATTAAATCATATCTTTATTTATTTATTAAATTAAAAGAATAAATAAAGATTCTAATTCATTTTCATTTTATTTGCTATAACTTTGTTGAATAAGGACTATATCTATTCCTAAGAAAGTAAAGAAAATATTTTTTACACAAATTATATACATTAGACATACATATAGCTACTTGAATTCAGCGTGAAGAATACTAACAGGGATATATTTAAAATATTTAATGTATTTTTTACGCATCATGCATTTCGTCTTAATACATTGCTAAAGGAAAAACAATCCAGTAAATAATACGAGATTAACAGTTATCTAATTTCTAAAACCACTCGAAGCTCATTAGCTCATTATTTATGAGTCATAAATAATGAGATAACGAACTTTTTATCAAAAACTTCTCTCGTATCATTTTTTAAAACAATTTTTTTTAGCTTATGAATTTTCGTCTTTAAAAATTAAACAGTAGTTCGGTAATTCACATTTTTAGGAATTTATAAACAATAGTAAAAGTATCTGAAGTATTATATTTCTTGCATACAATATTCTACTATTTAATATAGATAAATATGTCACTACTATGACAAATTAATTATTCAATAAATTACTTTAGTGGATAATAAATGATTTTCTAAAATTTGAATGCTCCGAAATGCTTGGTAGGGAAATAATATGGATCGAGAAAAGAGGAAAGGAAAAAAAGATTTGGTACCGCTGTCTAGATGGCATTTATTGTTAAAGGTTGGTGGATTTAAAATGTGCAATTTTTAAGATTGATACGCAATTTCTCATCCTCATTTCTGGAGAATTTGAGGATCGAGGGGAAAAAGTTTGGTTGGGCGGGGTTTAAAGTTAAAATACCATTAAATGAATATTTAAAATTCATAATTAGACCTATATAACACGACATTTCTATTTATATTAATATTTTAATTATTAGGTTTAATTAGCCACCACAGGAATTGATATTTTCGGGGCTCGAAGCGGAAGAATTAAACTGGGCCATCTCTCTGAAAGTTATGATCAGCCACTGAAAATTGGAGCTCCTATAAAAATGCAATTTAAAGCGGTCGTTTTTTAATGATAAATCTGATCCTTTAACTAGCGATTCTATCTTTTTGGAAAAAAATTAAAATATTTTGTCAAATATGTTGGATGGGGCAACATTATAATTCCTTTAATCTTCCTGAGGATCTCTATTGGAGTAAACACTGATCGAAACACCGATGTGAAGTTGATTTCCCACTTTTTGAATTTTTAAATTATTTTTTTTTTTTTTAGTCGTTTGTACCTTGTTAGTACCTTTTGCACTTTTGATATTTTCATCGTTTACCTCCAGAGCTAAAACAGAAGTGGGGCTAATTTCACGCCGACCTCCTACTTTCTGATTTTGAATTTTGTCTTTTGCAATCGTTTGCGTTTCGTTAGTACCTTTTGTACTTTTAATATTTTCGTCTGCACTTTTGCCGTTTGGCCTCCAGATTCAAAACAAAATCGGAGCCCAGCTCCCCAGTTTGAAATTTTCAAATTTTCCTTTTGAAATAGTTGCATATCGTTAGCATCTACTGTATTTTTAATAAGTTATATTCTTTTTCACCTTCATTATTTAAATCCCAGAGTCAAAACATTAGGCCCAACTTCAATTAATCCCTTCTATTTTCAACAGATTATGAATGAACATATATGGATATTTGCTAGATTGCCACTTTTGCTCGGGTATTTTAGATACTTAGTATAGTTTGTCTGATAACTCTTACTTTATCATATAGTAATAAAAAAAATCTTTTAATTTAAGTGAATATATTGATTAGGTTAGTATGAATTAAGCCATAAAATCAAACTTTTCATGGTGCCGTTTTTAGAGTCCATCATAAGCTGACCAAAATCCATGATCAGATCAATCGGAAAACTGAAGGATGGATAATAAATTGGTAATGAATCATACAGAAGTCGGTAATAAATATCGTTTTATCATATATTCATTTATTATAGTATTTTGAATTCATTGTTTTTTTGTGTCCAATTTTAATATTGATTTAGTCAGTATATTATGTCATGATGAAGTCATCGTAACATCATGCATACATACATACATACATTGTGATTCAATTATAAACGTTATGGATATTAATTTAATAATTGCCATGCAGAAGTATCATTTTGACGTTGATTTAAATAGTACTGTATATGTCTTGATAATGTCATTATTGTGTCTAAGCCACATTATTGTGATATCAAACATTGTTACAATATCATTTACCTCATGCAAGAATATATTTTTGTTAGCGTTACCCATTGTTACGTGACGATGACAACATACAGATGCAAATGTGACGTCATCCCGAATTCCAATATGACTCTGAAGGATTTAAATGAAAGCATTATCGCTGTCCACTCCACTTCTGGGGCAATCTTGATGTATGTGGCATATGTTAACTTCGGAGTCGCGAGAAGTCTCTGTGGGGATCGCGGGAGGTATCGTTGTTATTAGTTCGAATCTCTCGAATGTTGTCGCGTAAATATGTCAGTCCTGACACCAGGAGTTTTTAACGTGTGTCCCCAAAACAGAGAAATGTTTAGATGGCCGCAGTAAGAATTTGTTGTTGGCTGATGGATTCGTGACTCAGAGGTCCGGGATTTTGAAATCGACTCAAAATTTAATTATATATAACAATAACAAATATTTATTTAAGCAAAGGAATATGATGAAACGGTTAACAATAAGATATGAAGCGATATATATGTTTAACTTGTAAGCCTAACAACTAACTTGTAAGGTTACAATCCTTGAGAGTGAGTGAGTTCCGCCGTGACCTTCCACACATACTTGAGAGTTTACCGACCTTATATCAATAATCCACTTTACATACAATATTAATCCTTATATCTATAATCCACTTTACATACAATATTAATCCTTATATCTATAATCCACTTTACATAAATTAGTAATCTATGCGTTACTAATTTAAACACTAAATGTCTAATTGTCCACAAGTTCTTTGTGCACAGTTCATACAGTTCACAATATTCACCGTCTTCATCGGCTGTCGTCGTAATAGTCCGCCGTTGCCGTCCTTCATCATCATCGTCCATCGTCTCTGTCGGGTGGCCCCGATGGACAAGTTGCGTTCCCGTTGTTGTTCTTACATTTTGTTTTCTTTGTTCACCTCTGAAAAATATTAACTTCTTTTTCTCTAACTCTCTGACTTTGATGACTGGTCTCTCTCTGCTGACTAACCTGCTGTTCTTCTCTGAGAAGAAAGTCAGTTTTTATTTCGCTTTATGAGAAGAAAGTTTCCCACACTCGATGAGGAATTAAGAGAAGTTCCTCATCTGATGGAACGATTAATTTTTATCAGTTCATAATCTAAAATAATTATTTTTATCAATAAATTTTAACAATTTTTATAATTACATTTTAATATAATTCTATAATTTTTCTTCAAAACAAGGAGTCCGCCGGAGGTTTCCGAGATCTCGCATCTCCACGCACAGTTCGATCCCGAAGAGCCAAATGATGCGGGAGCCTTTGCGGAACAAACGACATCGCATTTTATATTTTTGTATATAGTTGAATTTACATCTGTATCAATTACCTATATGACATAGCCTATATATTGAGACTTGTAAATGGTCGAATTGATTATATAATAGCATGTGAATTTAATTACTATTTCGTAGGATTCTATTTAAGTTTAGCAGTTTTAAGTTTGCATAATATGCCACTTCCATTCTCATAAATGACGAGTAATGGGAGTTACGCTGGCATATCGCTTTCTTTATAATTTTAACACTAATGCTATTTATTTATTCCTGACTATATTATTAATTAATATCAGTTCCATTTATTTATACTTGGCACATATATGATCGACTGTATATAATAAAAAATTAAATTTAAGAATTTTTAAAACGAAACTGATGTATCCCATAAAAAAAATGTGCTCATAGATTAGAATGTTATCACAACTACTTCATGGAATATCTGTTTGGCCATATCGATTTAGTAGTAGGCCTACTTTCGTTAATTACGGTATTATATTTGTTTGATCATCAAATTAATATTCAAAAAATAAGAATTTTATAACAGAAAAATTCTTTTATAAGTTATGTGAATCGTAAAAATTTTAAAAATTATCAGCAGGGACGACAATAACTAAAATTTTAGAAGTATTGTCTTAAAGAATCATTTCCACGATTGGTTTACATTGTACCAGTGACGTACCCAGAGGGGGCGAGGGGGCGATCCGCCCTGGGTACCAAGCTGAATGGGGGGCCAAGAGCACAGAATATCATTACTATTCACCAGATATTTGTATAAAAATTTTTGTATCATTTTCAGTTCTTAAAAATTAAATTTGGTGCTAAATACGACATACCCTTCACATTTCCATTTAACATTCCCAAATACGCTTTCTTCTCAGCACCACAGCATGTGCCACTTCATTATTCCATCATGTGTTACCATTCTTCCTACCAATTCTTACTTCACCAACCACTTCTCTTGCAACATTCACTATATCATCCAAAACTTTTTATCAAAGAAAATCAATTTCCCAACTTAAGGAAGTATGCGGCAAAAATTCTATGGTTATCTTCTACAATTTTTGTATGTGAACAGTCTTTTCCGCCACGAGTTTAATGAAAAAATAAAATAAAGGTGCGTAAATACGACATACATATAAAATATGTAGCTAGTTAATTCGAATTCAAATCAAAACGTGCGAATGTTGTGGAACATTTCGTGAATGTTAAGTGTTGCAGAATGTCAAATAAAATGTGTGTTGAAAGTTAAAACAAATGTGTTTTTTGGAGAAGGGCCAAAAATGCCGTTCCAGATACCAAAGATTCTGGGAAACAGAAATGCACTGTACAACCATTCTCTTTCAGTAACTCAGCTGTCTTATCACTTTAATATTTTAACACGAGGCTAATCTCATAACCTGCTATGCTAAAAATATATTTCAACATAATGCAGAGGCTATCTGAAGGGAGTTTCATAAGATTTATTATGCAATTTATATAATTAACATTATCATCGCGTTTCGATATATTTTCTTTTCTAATTCAGAAGTGGCAATCATAAAAAAATACTTAACTATTTCATAAAATAAAATATTTTTCGAAGATCACTGCATTTTTTCTCATAATTATTCCTCTTATGATTTAGAAAAGAAAATGAAGTAAAAGTTCTCATAATTTTCATGTTTTGAGTTTTAATGATGTACTGTCAGCAAAAATTCCAGAATAAACTTTTTCTCAAGTTGCAAGTTTCTACAGAAACATTGATCAAAATACAGTAAAATCTTGTTAATTCGAAATACTTGCATTAAAAAAAAAAACTGATTTTGAATTATAGTAAATTTTTAAAGTTAATTAAACTCTATAATTTTAAACAGAAAACTTTCCCTTGTTTCAGTTAGACCAAATCCAGTTAAAATATTTGCATATGCATCATATTTGACAAATTTTCTCTCAGGAAAGAAGGTGCATCTCTTGATAGCTTTCCTGTAAATATTCTTCTAACTGCAGTGAAGCCGCATTAAAAGCAAAGGTTATTTCAAGATAGATTTAAGGAAAATGTTTGATATTGTTCAATTCTCTTCATTTCAGTCCTTTTCTGTATTTTCAGTCTTACATCAAAACTTTATTTGAGCATCTTGAATAAAAACAAATATTCAGTAATTTTTAACTTATGGAAACAATTGAAAAAACTAAAAAACAAATAGAAGATAACAGAATAAAAATAAACCTGGCATAAGTAGGTTACATTCATTTAATATGTACATTGGAATAATGCTCAATCTTATAAAGAATAATGAAAATCTTTAATATTCAGTTCTTATGGCAAGAAATTATAGTCTACCCATTTTTGGTCTATCTTGAAAAAGATTAAAGGTATAAAATATATCTTGCTGATTTTATGTGATGAGTATTATTACTTTTTATAAATGTTTTTGAATAATACTTATAGTTTATCTTAAAAAGTGAGTTGTGAAATGACTTTTTGCTTGTTCTTTTTTCAATTGGAAACTATATAAAAGAAGAAATAGTCAGATTATTAGAGAATATTTAAAGATTAAGAATTATGAAACTTTAATATTATTTTATTTATTTTCATTTTTAATTGTATTAAATAATATTTTTAATGAATATAAATTGATATTTTGTAATACATAAAATAATTATAAATAAAAATTTTTATTTATAATTGTTATTATGAATAGACTTATGGTTATGAAATCACAGAAAGAGGCTAATTAAAGTTGAACCCAATGTTTTGATTCTGGAGTGTAAACGGTATGGATACAAATGAGAATATAAAAAGTGCAAAAGATGCTAACGATTTTCAAACTACTGTAAAATAAAAAATTTAAAAACTCAAAACTGGAGAGCCGAGTCCTGATTTTGTTTTGGCTTTGGGGATAAACGGTAAGAGCGCCAACGAAAATATTAAATGCGCAAAAGGATGCTAACGAGTGCAAAAAAAAAAAGTTTAAAAATTCGAAAATGGGGCCATTTCATACCAATGATCAAAATATAGATCGCGGACAACGAATAAGGCAATTACATCCTTCAAAATAGCTTGCTAATAGCTTATTCATTATTGATCCGTGTTCTCTCATAAAATTAAATGTCTAGTGACTAATGAGAGGATTAAGATTGAATTAGTGCGAGATCGATCGGTTTAGGGGATCTATAAAATTTCATGTATAAAAATAAAAATAAAAAAAAGTTGGGATGTCTTCAATAGTGCTGTGGAGACAATTCCGATTTTTAATAATAAAATATAAAAAAATAATAGGTAATTTTTCAAAGTTCTCTTCTAAAAAAGTTTGGAAAGAACTTTGAAGTTTTCTCCAAACTGGGTCCTGATTTTGTTTTGGCTCTGGGACTAAACGGTAAGGATGCGTATAACTTATTTTAGGAGAGACCTTTGACCTCATTAGCAGGCATTTTGAAAAATATTGATTCCCATTTCTTTTATGAATTTGAATTAGAGTTATAGATCAAACTTTTCCTGAATCCTATTACCTTTTTATCCGTTTTAATATTCCTAAACTTCGACTACGAAATTCTCAATAAACATTGGCCCGCCATGTAAATAAATTCACTGTCTCTACCGTATCTCTACAATAATTTAAGGTAATAGTAACGCAAAACTGCTATATTTAACATTAATGAAAATATGTCTACAAATGCAGTGCCCAATAATTAAAAAAATATATTCATCTACATTTTAATATGATTATTTACACACATATTTTACGTATTTTTAATAATAGAAGCAGAAAGGTAATAATGTATTTGATTTTGTTAGGAGTAAACATGGCCGAAGTTTACGCTATTCTATCTTGCTGTCAAGCCACTGTACACAAGATTATTTTACAACGCCATCTGTAGATCGATGAGTCATGCATTGCGCATGTTCTCTATAATTGATTACTGTATCAGATTTTTGAACAATTGTATACAGCATATAATTATGTCTGTTGTTTTGGATTATTTATAATAAAAACATCGTAATAAGAAAATCGATTCAAAAAAAAAAAAAAACAAAAACTATTCATACAGTTATAAAATTACATTATGGCGGCGGGAAGGAGTTACTTGAGGCAGTTTCTTCGTTTAATTTCTTTTTCAAATCGAGAAACTGTTAAAAGTAGATTCATTTATCCAGCGTGTGTTGTTTCGGGAACAATAGGTTTAGGATGTGCACTTCATTTTGTCGACTCTCAGAAAAAACTTTCACCATTTACGGTTTATGCCAAACAGTCTCCACGCCAAGGCACATATGCTAGGCAGGATGCTGTAAGATTTCACTTTGAATTAACTAATCACTTTAAAATTATTAATCAATATACTTTTTAAGTTTAATCAAATTAGGCATTAAATATTTCTTAATTATATTTTTAAATTAATTTTATATAAATGAATTTAATGAGAATGCATTGAAAATTGATTTTATTGAATAAATGTACGTGTAAATTTTATTGTATAATTTTATTTCAGTTAAACTCAAGCAGTTTGATATATTAAAATGTATGTGAACAAAATATACTTTGAAAATAATAAAATAACAAAATTCTTCAAAAATTGTGTTAAACTGATTATAAAATAATGCAAGTCTATATTCCAATTGGCTGAATGATGGTATTATGTTCCCAAAACAAGATCTTCTATAGAAATTATTTATCCTATTTACTTTCCTCAGAAGAAATAAAATAATTAAGAAGTATGATATATGGGGAAAATGTACTTTATATTTAGATAATTATTTATAATCTGGATACAAAATTAGAAAGGATTGAAAATTAGTTATGAAATTAATGATTTAAGCAATATGTATATTCTTATATATAACTGACTCATACAAATATATTAATAAAAAATGCACTGAAGTATCAATATTTCAAATATTAATATAACAGTGAAAATACCACCCAAACTAATTTATATTTATGCATTTCAAGCACAAGCAATTTTTTATTTTTATAGTCAAGCTTCTATAATCAAAAATATTCATGCTATAACTATTGTTAAAGTAAAATTGCCTTATTTTTAATAAATGATAATTTTCTAATTAAAATTTAAGAAAGGAATATGTTTAAACTGTGAAAGCTTTTATATTGATATTTTTACAATGGATCTTATTTGTAATTTATAAATTTTATTTTTTGAAACAGAAACATAATAATAATAGTAATGAAAAATATTTCATTCAATATCATATGTGATAATTGTTTGATGAAAAATTCTATATTGAAGGAAGATTATTTTATAAATATTAAAAAGACACATTTTAAGCTAGCAAAATTTAATAGTTGAATAGCTATTTGTGAATTGAAATATGATTATACTATACATACTCATACATCATTTCCTATTATTATTATTTTTTGTGTCTTACTTTTGCAAAATTATTATTTCCTTATCATCATAACATATTAACTATAGTATGCAGTATTCACTACAGTATAGTATGATAATGATCTCATATTCATTGAAAATATAAAGTATTGTAAGAAATATAAAAATTTTTAAATAGATATACAGTGAAATAAATATCAGTTATCTGAATTAATTGGGATCAAGCTTGTTTGGTTAATCAAATAATTTATATAATCAAACATATATGAGAATATCCAGTTGTACAAAAAAAGGTGCAAGAATAGTAATTCCTAATAATGAAAAAAGCTATAAAATGTTTTATGGTATATGAGAGTTAAACTTTGAATATTGAATATACTAATAAGATTTGATAGCTAATTTTTAGCTGTTTTGTAAATTGTTTTCAGAATAAACAATAATCATCACAATAAGCATTAACAAAAACTATTGATATGATATGTTATTAAATATTTTATCAGGCATAAACTAAACATAAAAACATAATTAAATTACAATATTTTATGCAACATTATTAATACTGTAACTTTTAAAGTATGAAATAATATAAAAAATAATTAATTTAGGATTGGTTTATAAATAATAAAATATTTTGAAGAAGCACTGTATATTGTATTTATTTATGATTTTTTCTATATTATACTGCATATATCTTTGAATAAGTAATTGAAAACTAATACATTGAAGGCAGGAGTAATATTTTCAGCACAACAACCAGCACACTAAAAGTTATTGTAACTTTTTTTTAGACAGCAATGATTCATCTAATCAATGCTTTACTTTATTTATTATATCTAGATGGATATATGCCTAAAATTAATTAAAAATAGACATTGGGTATATAGTAAAAATTTAATTATACTCAAATTCAAATTAATGAAATACATAAATTTTTAATCTTTATCTTGATATTTGAACATCATAATCTTTTTGCATTTTTGTCAAATACTATATAATTTTTATTTTATGTAATTATTACAAATTATTCAAATTTTAAACTATGAAATTATATAAATGTTTTCAGAATAAAGCAGAAGAATTGCATACAACCAACTTAACTCAACGTGAACGTAGATTTATTCGATTTGCTTCTGTTGAATATAATGGCCAGATATATATGACTCCACAAGATTTTTTAGAATCTGTTACAGAATCAGATCCAAGGCGTAAGTGATTTATCATAAATGTTAATAGTATAATTTAATATTTTAATTACTAAATATTATATAAACATAGAAATTATCTTATATTTTAAAATATTTTTCAAATACTTTCAAATATTCTCTAAGATTGAATCATAATTGAAAGTTATATCCTGGTATTATACTTTAACAATTTTTACTCATCTGAAGATTTAGAAGCATAATGCATTTTTAAAAAACTGCTTATAAATTATGATATTCTTCTAAATAAGTACCAAAATTACCTTTTATTTAAATGGAAAAAATAGTGTTATTCAGAAAAATAATATTTCTCATTTTTCACTCATATATTCTATATGTGCCTAATTACATAAATAAGGATAAAATAATTTCATTAATTAATACTAGTTATCATAACACAATTGAGTTAGGCAGTTTTCTTATTGTAATTCCTAATAATGAAAAAAGCTATAAAATGCTTTATGATATATGAGTGTTAAACTTTGAATATTGAATACATTAATAAGATTTGATAGCTATTTTTTAGCTATTTTGTAAATTATGTTTTCAGAATAAAAATAATCATCACAATAAGCATTAACAAAAAACTATTGGTATGATATGTTGTTAAATAAGTATTTTATCAGGCATAAACTAAACACAAAAACATAATTCAGTGTTAATTTGTAAGAATTTTTTGGAATTCCACAAAAATAGGGAACAGTTGAGCAATGAGACATTTTTATGAAATTGTTAAATAAATTATGAAATAGGGAATAATCTTTTGAACTGAAATTTTGGAAATTAAGTTAGGAGATGCTTTTATATCAACATGTTAGAATTTGGAATTGAGATATAGGTAGTTTTTGACTTTAAGAGTTAATTCATTCCTGGAGTGAGCTCATAAAGAAAGAATTCTACCAAGAATCAATTTCCCCAAAGACATAAATGTTGTTCTTAGCAGTGAAATTAACTGTCATAAAATTAAATAAAGATCAACAAAATCAATAGTTTATGTTGAAATAATGATTTATTTATTTAAAGAAATGAAAACATGTCCTTTAAAATCAAGCAAATTACAATAATAATGAAATTATTTATACCTTACAAATGTTAAAGAACTTTTTACCTTCATTATTATTGACAGATAAGCAGTTGAGCTTTTATACAAATGAAATACTGCCTTAGGCACAATCTAGGAATGAAATTTATTTATATATGCTGATAAAATCTTCTTGCCAATCTAGGAATGAAATTTATTTATATATGCTGATAAAATCTTCTTGTGAAAGCACAGCATCTTCTTGCATAGTGGCAAGAAGATGCTATGCTTTCACTTTCCATTCTGCCATTTTGATTTTTTAAATTTTGTAGTAGATGATGAAATTTATCCTATAAATCCAATTATATTGTATTATATAGTTATGTATATGGTTTGAAATGCATATTTATGAATGCTTAGAATTTATTTTTTGCAATTAATATTCATATTTTCAATTTTTTTGACACTTCATATTTGAAAAAAACTCGCAAATCCAATATTCATTAAGCAAGAACTCAAATCAAATACTCTGTATGTGAAACATACTTGTATGGTGCTTCTAATGTTGTTCTGCACTGGGTATTCTTCTGTGTCATTAAGATATACTGTTAAGGCGTTTCTTATAAATTTAGGATAGAGACTTGTAAATCAAATTAAGATACAAATTTCATTTGTTATATAAGTGTAAATCAGGTGCTTGTAAATCTGGAAAAAAGTTATGTCATTATATCCTGTAGTGGTGCTGACTTTTAATTTTTGCATAGTCATCAATATCCAAACATTTCTATAGTAAGTTACTTCTTTTCATGAAAAATTATACAAAAATAACAAATCATTTTGATAGAGATGACTATGCAAAATAATAATTATATAATATATATATTTATTAAATAATTATTTAATATTATATAATTCTTATTTATTAATGATTTATTTGCATTTATAAATACTGTTTGCACACTTAAATATAAATTAATGGGAATGAAAAAGTACTTTTGCCTCCCATTCAAATTTGCACGAAGACAACCGATCTCCATTGCCCTATGGAGTCTGAACTTATGATATTTTATATATTCATACTTTGATAGAATAAATACAAAGTATGCTAATATAAAATTCTTTAATATTAGCATGCTTTGCTAATATTAAAGAATGTATTTATCATGATAACAAGCATCATCATGAACAGTTTCTTGTGTGAAGTATATTAGCATATTTTATATTTATCATGATAACAATCATCATCACGACAGTTTCTTGTTTGTTATTGTTAAATATTGTTAACTTTTTCTCATATCTTTCTAGATATACTGCCATAAAAAAATGTAGAATTTTTGATATTAATATTTGGATATTTTTTAACTTTATCTTCATCTACATTATGTTTACATGAAAAGTTTCATTGCATTCTGCAAAAACATTAATCCTGAAAATAATATTTTATATGATTCTGTAATTTATAATATCATAATAAAAATCCAATTTAATTTTAAAAAATTTGTGATGATATATAATATGAATGATATTTTATTTTTGTATTTAATTTGTATTTTATATAAATAATAAAAATTTATATTAAAGTAATGTATATGAAAAACAATTTTAAAATAAATTATTTTAATAATATAAAATGTATTTTTGAATTTTTGAAACTGAAATACTGATCACCAAAATGAAAATATGAATAATGAATTTTGCAATAATTTAAAATGTCTTTGGTTAGAAGAATTAAATTTAGAGTTAATATAACAAAATATAAGGTACAAGAAACATTAAATATAAAAATACAATATTTCTTATCTTACTTCATCCTAACTAAGGGAATTATTTAAATATTGTTAATCTAATAAAATAACCCTTAGTGTATTATTTTGGAATTAATTTTAATAATTATTTTCATTATTTTTGCTATTATATCATCATCTGCATCAGAGGTTGGCAACGCGCGGCCCGTTGCAAGTTTTTGTGCGGCCCACCAAACAATATAACTTTTATATGGTAAAGTAAAAATTAGGAAAGCTTTTTTATTTTTTATTATATTATTATTATTTGTTATATTATGAAATATATTTATTGATTGTATTATTATATTTTATCGATTGACAGAATTCGGTTACTATCACCATCGACCAGCAATAAACGATCGGTTGACAAATGTTCATCAAGAAGCGAGACTAGGATTCGCATTGGAATATTTACCCTATTCCCGGAATTTTTTTGTTCTCTGATGTCTATAATAATACTGTGCAGCCCATTAAAAAATAAAAAAGGCTGACTGTGCAGCCTGCTTAAAAATATTTTTTTTGAAAATGGCCTACCGTCCAGAAAAGGTTGCCGACCCCTGCTCTTACTGGTAAAATTATCTGGAAATGACCTGGTCTCAAAGGTCATTTCCAGATAATTCCAATCATTCAGAATTGAACCTGGATTTTCTTGTGTGATAAACAAATTCTTTACTACATTTTTAATAAAACAAAAAAAAAAAAAAAAACAGCATTTCTAGCCAATATGCTATAAAAATAGGCAAGTTTGGAATATTGTAAGGGCAGATGTAACATCAGTATTATAAGTCAAATGATCATGAGTAGAGCACACCTTCATATGTTTTAGCCTTTATAGATTATTTTCTGTGGTATTAATCTTTTCATAATGAAATTTCAAAGCCACTAAAACTATTATAAATTATCAGGTTATAAATAATCTAACTGGATTGGTAAATCCAAAAATATCTTTTATTTCATAAACAAAGCTTTCTATTAGTAGTATTATATTATAAAGCATAATCCTAAAAAAGAAATATAGTCTACAGTTCCATTATATACTATATCATAACATCATCATAGTAAAAATTTTGTTTGAGAGAATGCCAGTTCATACTAAAAGTCTATAGTTAACATATCTTTCCATTGATATACTGATATGCTTAAACCATGTAAATGATGCATAAAATTAAGTTCAATAAGATAAGTTTCATAAACATTATTATTATTCTATAAAAATCAAAAATGCATTTAGAATAATAAGAAATTGTCTAACTTAAATTTTAGAAAAATCTGTATTTTTAAAATTATTGATTGCAATATTATTATTATTATTATTATTATACTAATTTAAAAATTTGACTGTCAAAAATATTTAAATAAAAAAAAATATATTTAAAATAGTGTAACTGATTTGGTTTTTGAACTTGTGATATTACAGCTCAATTTAATGAGATGATGTACAGCTATTTATGCTAGGGATATTAATTTATTTATTATTTTTTTAATTTAATTATTTTAGCATTTATTTTGATATTTTGAATTATTTACACTGATTAAAATTGGTATTTTTAAGTACAAGGAACAGTAATATCCATTCAAATTGCAAAAGAATAAATATGGACAAATTTGCTAATAATCCATCATAAGACAAATTCAAAAACTTATTATTTCATTAATTTATTTTCCAAATTATATGTTAAATATCATTCATCAAATCAAATATATTATCATTTTTCATATATTTATTTCTATTCTATCAGAAGTACGCTTCTATAATATTATGAACAATGACTTTCTGTTAATGTAGATTTGAAAGTTTTTTGTAAAAACTGATCAGATCAATATTTTATGACTTTGTATGAGACATATCTATAATCTAGTCATTTAAGATCTTATATTAAATGAATAATTCAACTTTAGGAGTTTTCTAAAATAAAAAAATTTCTGAAAAACTTCTTAAAATTTTTTTATCATGGTATGAAGAATTATGATTGCAAATTGTATTATCTTTTAATAATCAATCCATATATCTTATTAGAATTTTTTAATACAGAGATTCAATATTATATATAATGAAATCCCCATATCCACAGTTTCATTTAACACAGTTGACCAGTCTAAAAAATTTAAATAAAAACTCAGAAATACTGTAAACATTCATAGTTTAAGTTCGTTTCATCATATCACATAGGAATTGTGTTGTCATCACATCATCTCACTTCTTTTCTTTTTCTAAGACTAAACCAATGGATACAACCTTCTGTCTATTTCTTTCTATTATCAACATATCATCACAAGAAGAAGAAAGGAGGAGTTCAAACTATATTTTTGAAAGAGAGAGACTACATTTACAAATAATAAAATAAAACAATTATTATTATAATTGTTCTATTTTATTATTAGTTATTGTTGTTAATGTCTTTTGTCTATTTTATATATTAAACTTTATCATAAATATGCACAGCACATATAGTAGATAGTGTTCACTATTATTCACGGTTTCAGGTATTTATGGAAAAGCTTTTCTATTCCCTGCAGATACAGGGATCCTACTGTATTTAATTTTAAGCTTAAAGATTTATTATGTTTTATTCCATCAAAAGTTTTGCATAAAAACATAATGAGGTAATAGAGAAATTATTCTACATCATGAGCTGATCCTTCAAATAAAATCAGCCAATATAAGGATAAGAATAATAGCCAATTCAGAACTCATTAAAAAATAAAGAGGAAGCCAGAATTTGATCTTGAATCTTTCAGATGGAAAGATATTATTCTTCCACACAATTTTTAACATATACATGAAAAACTGTATAGCCTTAGATTAGCAGTTTTCAAATGGTATGCCACAATACATTAATGCATTGAAAGAGAAACAAGATATATTGCAAATATTGCAGATGTATGTTGTAATTTTTATATTTAATCCACAAAGTTTGCCAGAAAATATTTCAAACATTTTATAAAAAAGTTTGAGAATCACTATTGTAGATATTTTTTCAAAAACATTGCATATTAAACTGATCAGCATACCCAAATTTAAGAAACAGTATAAAGTAAGCGATAGTATCACTCTTTTGCATGAGTGACATCATCAAATGATACCACTCTTAAATTTTCTGTTATTTTCATTAGCTTTTTATAAAACAGAATAAATAAATGCAATGAACTAATATATGCAATACTGATATCAATACTGCTAATCCACATGTAAGAAATAAGCTATACTTTTTTAGTATTTGAAACTAAAGATATTTTTACTTTGCAACTTTTGTTGAATATAATTAAAATTTATCATCCTTATCTCACTCCTTCAATCAATCTTTGTCTGTTTATATATAGTTAACATTATTGCTATTGTAATAAAAGTGGTTTTATAAAAAGTCAAAATTAAACAAAATAAACTAATTTTTTTCAATAAAAAGACCAAACTTCAAACCATAAACAATTTGAAATTTTCCAAGCTAGACAGCTTCTTAAAAAACAAAATTGGCAATACTAGTTTATAATATAATGAACTTTGAATTGCCATTTTTGTTCACAATGCATTAGTGATATCTTTTCAAAATGATGGGGAATTGCTATTGTTTTTAAATGTGCAATTTTTCTGAGTGCAATTATTTCAAAAATTCACTGTATAATTTTCAGAATTGGTTGTGGAATTTTGTAATATAATATATGAATTTCTTGCTAAAGAAATTCTTGATAATGGACTCTAAAAATCTTAATTACTTAAATTAAAAATAAACATTAAAAATTTTTAGAAATTCTTTATCAAGTTTAAATAGCATTTTAATAATAACTAAAATAAGTTTGAATTGATTTTATAATCTATCTTTAAACATCAAATTTTATACATGTTCATTCAATCTATAAATTATATTTTATGCAAGTAAATGTAATGTTTATAACTAAAATATAATAGAAATTATATTAAATAACATATCAAGTCAAAATTTGTATTATAAAAATAAAAATAAACAAAATTTGAAATATTTTTATATAAATAAATATAATTTTTGAATTATTAATGTTTAGGAATGTAATTTTGATTATCATCTTAATTTTAATAATTAAAGATTTTAAACAATTTATTTTTAAATCAATAATTTAAATAGCCATTTTATTTTACAATATTAATATTATATAATTTTCAAGTAAAATTTTTAATTTATTGATATATTTCTATAAAAAAAATATTTTCTTAATAAAATTTAAGTACGTTTGCCTGGCCTTCCATTGTTCTGGCTTTCCTTAAACGATTTTTGCTGACATCTAAATCTAATCGTTTATTTTCCAAAATCTTTCTTTCCTTCTGAAAAATAAAAAGATTTTTTTTATATATATATATTTTTCTTTTTGAAAAATTGCAAATAAACTATTATTGTATTTTAGTTAACTGTGTTTATTTGATTATAGATATATTAATAATGCCTATAAATATTGAGAGAGTATTATATTTAATCAATAATACTGTGATTATTCTAAAATAATCTTTTTTATATATTATTATGTAAACTTAGTATAAACTAATAATTATTTCTAGCAAATGTCATAAAAAAATGTTGTACTATATTAGACCTTTATAATATATAGGTATAACCAACTTAACGTATGCTTGTTATAATATACAATCAATTTTACTATCATCCCCACTATAACATACTTAACTAATCGGAACACAAAAGATTACTGCTCTAAAAATTGTGATTACTTTAAATCAACTATAAATTGTGAGCACTATTGAGCAATACAATATATTTCTTAGAAAAAGAATTTTTAATACTTTTTCTAAGAACTTTTAAAGTTCTTTTTCTGAGAAATATATTGTATTGCTCAATAGTGCTCACAGTTTACAGTCGATTTAAAGTAGCTATAACATACTGTTGCCTCACCTAATGTATTGACAATGATACTTAAAATTTCCATCATTCCAAAACTGACAATGTTGTGTGATCTAAATTGGTTGACATCATGCAGTATAGTATATGCTGAATGATAATTTTGTTTTTATCTTATTATAATAAAAAAAATGAATTTTTTTTAATACGTGAAAAATACAAGTTGTTATATACAATATTTACAATATTACTTTGATTCTAAAACTTAAGATTTTTTATTCACTTTTTATAATTTTTCTGAAACTTAGATACATTTTTATGAGTGATGTCAAAACTAAACTCTTCACTGTTCTAATTTGAAGAAATAAATCATTGCTATGTCAGTTGGAAATAGTGATAATAGTCAGGATTTTTCTCAATAGCAATCATTATTCATAGCATACAAGATATTCAAATTATAAGACAAGATATAAGAAAGCAAAATCAAAATAAAATTTGCAAAAGAAATTTCATTGCAATTAATAAAACAGGAAATGCATTCATCACACAACAATCCATTAGAAGCAAAAATCTGGTATCCCAGATAAGTGCATAATAATCATTGATAATTGCTTATTTATTAGAACCATCAAAGAGCATGCAAACTTTATTGAAAATATCAAACATCATTGTGTCTAAATTATACAGCAATCCCAGCAATATATATTTTTTTAAATAACATAATATTTATACAAAATATATTAAAAAATAATACAGACAATCCCAACTTACATAGATCTAACATGCATAGCTCTGTAGTTACATAGGATTATTTTTAGGTAACGACTGAGCCCAAACCTGAATCCGTCCAGAAAAACTGGAGGTGTAGGATTTGGAATTGAATTCAGATTCTTCAAGATGGTAAATCACTACTTTACCACAAAATTTATGTGCTTATTCCTTTTAACATTTAATAAATAATGGAAATTATATACTGCATGTTATTTTATGAAGTACATATTTATTATCATTTGAGAAATTTGATCACATTAACTTCTTTGACAATTATTAAAAATAATTTTATCTGTTTAATCACAATTTAAAATAGCTTTATAATATGTAAAAATTCAAACAGTATTACAAAAAAAATGATTGCAAATCTAGAGGATTGACACATCAGAACCAGCAATTTGATGGCAGACTTCTAATACAGAACATTAGCTTTTATTTCAGAAGTTGAAATATATATTGATTCTTTTTTTTTGTGTTGCTAATATTTTAAATAAACTTTGCTTTATAATTGGTTGTTTTTATAGCCTTTTTGTACTAGATATAAAATTATATTTGAATAATTTTCCATGCCCATAATTCTGTCAATAAAAAAATAGAGGACTAAGAGGGAATTACTCAAATTAGTCAATGGTGTGTTAGACTTAAATAAGTATAGTACTATATTTATTAATTATAATCAAAATACAAAATAATTAATAATTATCATCTTTGTATAAAATTTTAATGAAGAATACTTTTTATTTTATTTTAATTTTACGAAACTTCTCAGTAAATAATTGCATCATTAAAATATCTTATATAAATGATACAGTTATTTGTTTAGAAGTTTTTTGTAAAAAATTAATGTAAATAATTATTCTTCACAAGTTTTAGATCATGATATTAATTATTAGTTATTTTGTATTCTATTTTGATTATAATTAACAAATATAGCATTGTATTTATTCAATTTTAACATGCAATTGATTTACCAATTTATTTATGTAATTTTTCCCCCTTATTTTTGATTGACAGAATTATGGGCACAGAAAATTATTCAAATCTTATTACAAATCTAGAATAAAAATACTGCAAAGCCAAATTATAAACAAAGTTTATTTAAAATATTAACAGTAAAAAAATAAGAAGCATTTCACATTTCAAAATCTAATCTTTCATTCACAATAGAACACTGTTAATAAAAAATAGAAGAAATGCAAAAAATTTAATTGTAAGAATAACATCTTAATAAGCAATGCAATTAAGCTTATTTGGACATTAATCTGGTAGAAATATATGTTGATCAAATTAATATTATATCATGAATAAAGATTACCTTTATTCATGATATAAGTATTTAAATATCTTTATAATAAAGATTACTTTTATTATGGATGCATGTTTAGACTGTTAAGTCAAATAAACATGAAATATTAATAATTAAAATTATTAATTAAATAGAAAGAAAACAATGTAATGCTTTATGAAACAGTTGAGAAATACTTGATTCTTTACAAATTAGACTTAGATATAACACATTCAATCTTTCATCTGGAACAAACTAAATCTTTTATAATGTAATTCCTATACTCAATGTATTTTCACTTAACACACAGGATTTTCTGGTCCAAATTAATACATTATAGCAATGTATATCTATATATATTTTAATTTTTTTCTCATTTATTAAGTTATTTCATTGATAAATGACAGAAGTCTAAAAAATAATAGCATTAAATGTTAATTTAGTTCACAAATTAAATAAATCAAGCACTCATGCAAAGAAACTCTTTTAATTTAGTCTAAGTTAATTTAGTCTATGTTAAAAACAAGGATAATCAGTGTATCATAAATAATCAGTAAGTTGACAGATGCTATATATACAGACAGTACTTACAAAATTTATAAATTATTTTATATTTTATAACAACAGAATTAATCACTACAAAATGATACATTAATTAAATTAATAGGTTAGAAAAATTATTAAAATTGTCATATTAAACAAAATTTATTTAAGATTCTTTTAGAATATATACATATATTTTTCAAATATTGCATTCAAATTATATATTTTTTTAAACTGATAAATTTATTTTTTTACCAATTTAAAAAATTTATCCTTGATTAATACCTTTTGCAAAACTAATTCTATTAAATTTTGTTAGAAGAAGAAAATAGTATTTTATTAATAAAATATTAATTATTTTGGAAACAATATGTTATTCAATCAGTGTTAATGAAACATTAAAAATACAGGATATTTAAATTACAGATATATGCTAAAAAATCATTTTATTTAAAAAAAATTAAAAATTAATTTCCTAATTATTATTGTCTACATTTTCTTCTCTTTTTCTTCTACTTCATTTATTAAGTGATAAGTTCAATTATTTATTTTCTGTTGCTTATAACTTTCATATATTTTACTCTCTTTTCCCATAATCATTTTCAATAACTTCTTCAGATGAAGTACACATTTTATTTATAGACAAATCACAATAGAACTTAACAAAATAATAAAACTTATTAATTCTTCAAAATATAATAATAGTTTGACTACAGAATAAATAGTATCAATCATTATAAGAATTAAAAAATTATAAAAGGGATAATAATATAAGAATAATGTACTTTAATAGGAATAAATTTTCTTTGAAAAGTAAGATTAATATCATTTTCAAAATTAACTATCATTAAAATTTTACGAAAGAATTCAATTATTAATTCCCCTTTCTAGAATACCTATAAAAAATTTAATTATCTTGGATGATGATAATAATAAATAAATAAATTTTGCCAAGATATCAATTAATATAAAGTTTAAAATAATAAATTCAATTATACATGATTTATAAAAAACATGACATAGAAAAGTAGCATTTGTCAAAAACCATTTTCAAGTAGTTTTGAAGTAAAAAAATTCAAATTCAAGATTTATATGATGCAATCAAAAAATTGTAGAAAGTAATATATATATATGCTATATAATATCAAAACAATTTTAACAAATTAAATAGAAAGATAAAACTTTCATTAAAAAGATTTATGATAATGGATTTATATTTATATATTCAAATTTAAGAGACTCCTAAATATGACACAAACACAAAAATTATCATTCCCAATTTCATAACACAATCTTATCCAAGAATGAGTACTGTTTTAATATAATATGAAAAGGAAGACAATCTAATTTCTATTATTATATGATTTATCTTTATTGTAACATATCAAGCCACATTTATATTAGAAATCATTCTTAATGCATCTAAATAGAAATATTATATTTTTAAATGTATCAATTAAAAAAAAATTAGAGAAAAGTAACTTTCTTCTAAAAAATTTGTTCAAATTTTTCAAACAGATTATCATATAAACAAAGACTAAATCCATTAAGAAGATAATTCATATAAAATATTAAATATCATTGGACCTATAAATAATATAAATTTTGAAATCAAAAATTAGGGATATATAATATACTAATCAAAAATAAAGACCTTGGCACTGAAAAAAATATATCAGCTATACATCCAAAAATTTACAGACATGTAAAAAAAACAGAGAGGACATTTTGCTTTCTAGAAATAATCCATTATCTCATAGAACTATTGCCTACAATATTGAGATCTATTGGCAACAAGCCAAATTACTTAAAATGTTAGAGGATCTGAAGGAAGAGAGTTGCCAAGAACATTGAAATTTATAAATAATCTATGATGATTTTAATTTTTATCAAAAAATTTAGACCAAGGCTTCTCCAAGTGTGAGCCTAACCCCATATGGAGTTGCATAACTAATAGGGCTTGTAGAAATTTTAGCAAAACTAAAAAATTTCTGAATGCACAACAACCAAAAATTAATTCAAAACCAGTTTGCAACATTACATATAGTATGTCTATGAGTTTATAATAGTGAAACAGTGCCAACACTTTCTGAAATGGCTCTAAACATATTTTTAACATTTGTACTATGTATTTATGCAAAGCAGCTTTTTCAGCATAGTTAATGTTTATAAAATCAAAAAATCGGTCAACTCTGCAAAACAATGAAGTTCTATGTCCTTCAGTATCAAATATTCATCCAAGATTTAAGTCTTTATGTAAAAGTAAACAAGCACACCCAGCTCATTAGTATGAATAGTTGGCTTTGTCTTTAATACATGGTAAAATTATATTCACATGTATACCAAAGAATTGTTTTCAAATAAATTTTCTTTGATTTATTATCAGCAAATGTTTTAATTTGTATTACTAGTTTATATACCTCTATACCCAGGATCACAAAAATATTTGCTTGGGTAAAAGGAGTTGCCAAGTGGAAATGTTTGAGAAACCCTGAATTAAAACAAACAGATTAAGCACTGCAGGAAATGATGCAAAGAACTATGCCAAAGATATGATTTAAAAGTATTTTTTTATAAAATGTATTATTTTCAAGTAAATGATAACTTAATTATGTACAGTTTAACAGTATCAAAGGAATGTACAGTTTATTTTGAAATATGTAATTATTTATTTATTTATGATATTTCTACATATTATATATTCTATAGTTTATTATATAATCTCTTGCTATGCTAAACTATGTTATAGAATTACACATGCATTTATGAATTTTGAATTATGCATTTATATGTTTAATATGCTTTTATTATTTTTCTATTATATAGCTGAAGAGGGTTGAAATACAGCCAAAAACATTTTTAATAAATTGGAATTAATTTTTTTTAATCTGCTATAGTGCTGTTTTCTTTTTGTGATTTATTATAGTCTAGCAGTAAGATTTAGTAATACTCATGATTTATTACCAAAGTGAAATATTTTAATATATTTTAATATATTTTTTAAAAATCTATAAGCTAAATATTTCAATATTCAAATATAAATTTTAAAATTTATAATTTTACCATTATAGTTTTCATATCTCCATCTAAGAATCGACGGAGGGGTTGAACAAAATTAGTTACAGCTGCTCGAATAAATTCTTGCTCAGCTTGGCCAAGACGAAGTTGAGTCTGGCCTACCTTAATCAAGGCACTGCCTAAACAATCATAAAGGAAATTCATATTTTTAAATTTTCTTTATAATAGAAACTATTATATAATAATAAATAAATTTAAGTTTATTAAATTAATATTCTCACCATAAGCTGTTCCAGGACCTAGATCATTACCAGAATCTATCATGTCTTGACCCAATAGTTCAGAATTGGTATGCCTGTCTCTTTTCTTGTCAATTTTTTCCATAACATAATCTTCAGCACGTTTATCTAATTTTAAATAATAATTAAATATTTTATCATAATCTGATATTATATAATATTATATACTCCAAATAAAGACTCATAAGCTCTTTTTCATAGGTTGATAAACACAAAATATATTTATATCCATTCTATTCAAATTAATAGGATTAAATTACTGAATATGCAAACTGTATTATTAATTTTCATAAATTTCACAAATAATATGTATATCATGAAGTTAAACAAAATTCAATGAATAAAAAACTATTTATTTTAATGAAATTTGCAAGAAATTATTCCAAAATAATATTTTAAAATTTTAAATTTAAATAAAAAACCATAATAAAATATGTAATATTCAAATGAATATCATTTTTAAATGAAATCAAATTTACAATAAAATAAGCAATCTATAAGTGCTTTAAATTTAATCCAGACATCTAGATCAAATCATGTCACTAATTTTTAAACATAATTTTGATAAAAAACAAAATGATCTATTTAATAAATCATTCATTAATGATTCATTTAATATTATATAGATATTATTGTAACCATTTCTACTCAAATAATGAATGCAAATTTAATGGATAGAAATTTTACATTTAGAATTTATAAACTTTATAGTATGGGAGTGCTAATACATAAAAACAAAACAATAATATGTATAATGGCAAACATAGAATTTTCACAACTTTAATCAAAATATTAATTTCTGAATAAAATAATCAATAAACATGAATCTAATTAAACCAACTATATTTATTAAAATAACATTTATACATGCAATTTAACAAATATATTTTAATTCAAGTTGAAAATAAAATTAAATCAATAAGTAATATAAATAATAATAATAATATCATAAATGTTTCCAATACACTTGGAATTTTCCTCAGAAACAAAGGAACATGTCAAGTGCTAAAGGGACAAAAAGAGCTTGTGTATTGCTAGAGAAATATCTTATATTGTAATCTCCGAAATAAATGTTTAATATAAGCCAAGGAAATGTGATAAATACTCTGCGATCTAAAATATTCTTCTTACAAATTACATGTTAAACTTTGTTACTAGAATATTTCATTATTGTAATTTTTGAATTTTTCAAATATCTGAATTTGAAAATTTTTATAATACTTAAACAATAACGTCCATGTCAAATAAGTTAAGAATGAATGTATATGGGAATCAAATAACTAAGATTCTACTATACCATATATTTATAAATATTAATGTTGAATAAACAAAAATTGATGATTAATAAATTATAGATAAAATAAATTGCTAACAAAATTTATTTTTCAATCTTACTTATAAAAACATAAATAATGTAAAAAAAATTTTTTTTAGATTTAAATTTTTCCATCTAGTAATGAAAAATCTGAAGCCACTTGATTCAAATACAAATATCCATTAACAAAATTTTTTAATGACTAATAAATAATAAGAATACTCTCTCATTTTATCATCATCATTCACATATTACTTTTGCATAATATCTGAAATTTTTGTATTGATTTTTATTATGTATTCCATACTATATATTATATTTTTTGAATCTGGGTTAATTTGTATCAAGATATTTTCTTTCAAATTAGAAAAATTTAACAAAATAGCTATACTAATACTGTTTAAAGCCATCTTTTATCACTAAAAAATTCACTCATTAGTAAATTTATTAATCACGAGATGACATTAACTTTAATAAAAATTATTTCCAATTATTAAAATTTCAGTTAAAATTATTTGAGAGATTAATTTGGCAAAATAGCAGTTTGGACTGTATTTGTTTTTTTTACTTGTTAAGAGCTTTGATAAGTGTGCAATTGTTTTAAGCTAAACTAATCTAAAATTTTATGTTAACTTAAATCTATGTATTATTCTAATTATATAGCCATGCTGCACATTCAATTTTTCAGAAATTCTTAAGATATAAATGAATTTTCTCCTTTAATGATTAATAAATTCACTTAAAAATTAAATAATAATAAACAAAGTCCTGATTCAGTAAATCAAACTATAACACAACAACAAGCTAATAAATTAAATCAAAAAATTTATTATTATAAAATACTTTTGGGTATTAATCTGTCATCAGTATACTGATGATGAATTAATACTAAAAGTACTTTAAAATAATAAATCTTTTTGGTTTGATTTATAAGCTTGTTGTTGGCATATTAAAAAAAAATATATTTTGCAAATTGATAGTTCTTGCTTAACCAATGATATAAGTAAAATAATCCTGGAACATAATTAATATCAGAAATAGACTGTTTCCAAAAAGTTTTCATATCTCTATTCTTTTGTTATAATTAAACTTTTAAAATTATTGTCAAAATTTTTAAAAATTGTTGAGTCAAATAGATTATTTTTCTGATTTTGGCTATTTAGTTCAGTTCATTTATTATATTTTAAATGATATATTACAGGAGTGACCAACCTTACAGATTTATAGGAGGTGTAAATTTATTTTATGTATAAATATAAATTTTACATATATCTTTATATAAATATAAAATGATTTTAATACAGTATAAATATATTTCTTTTCAATAAAATAATAATAATATTGACTATTTTTTTTTAGTAAATATAAAGATTCATTTAATTCAAATGCTATGAATCCCATGAGATTTACTTTTTATACATTAACATATGTGGGGATCGAAAATTTAGATGTAATTAAGAAATAAGTAATTAAAATCATAATTAGATCACTCAGAGGGAGAAATGAAATATAAATAAAAGAACGGAGTTCTGTCAAACAACTCCGAAAAATTATGACAATAGTTTGGATGGTATTTCGATCGGCTCGCGAACTTCGTCCACAATAATAATAAATCGCTGAGAGTGTTTACATCAGGTGTCCGCCAGATAGTCGTGAATCGGACACCTGCCTTGGCAAAGGTTCGAGAAATAAACATCTTTGTTCTTAGCCCGGGAATAAGAGTCAAAGGGCATGGATATTTAAGAGCTATTGCGCTCTCG
>WUQG02068834.1:0-61888 GCA_011317285.2 Androctonus mauritanicus | reverse complement strand
ATTACTGGCAACTGTATACTATAATATAAAAAAATTTCAGCAAAATCTGGGAGGGTCGAGGTTGGTCCTCTCCTTGTAAGATGAAAAAGCATAGAACCAGCCATATTGTATATAATATTTATATTATATAAATACATACACACATATAAATATAACATGTACATAAGCAATGAAAGAAAAAAGATCAATAATAATTTTATAATTTTTGAATTATTTATTACGCTAATAAAATAATGAAGAAAAAAAATCCATAAAATATTTTCTTAAGATAATTCAAATTTTATGCTCTGAAAACATCCCTCTTAGAATAACTATTATTTTAGCCACCAGAGGGTGACACTTAATTTTTTTTGTTAGTTATTAAGAAATTTTTAAAAAAGTGAATTGTTTTATTCTGGAGAAGAAAGTTTTAATCTGTAACCTTTATATTAAAAAAAAAGAATAAAAATTTGCTTGTTTCCAATTTATTTTTCTTTTCAAAATCTTATATAATATGCTTATATATTTATTTTTTTGTGATGGAATCTTCTTTTCACTCTGAAGAGTATTAGGAATTAAGAATTCTGAAGAGAAATTATATATTTCGTACATACTTTAAAACACTAATTTAATTCATTCAAAGCACACTGGTTTGGCTTGAATTTCCGATCTGTAGAGGTTAACTGTTTTTTTTTTTTTTTTTTTTTTTTTATCTTATGCTTAGCGCGTTATATATTTTATATATATCTTAATAAATATTTTTGGAGTTATTTAAATATTAGTTTTACAATACACATTAATTGTAACTTATATATTATATTAAGATAATTATGTATATAGTTATGTTAATATAATATATACAATATATGAATAAATTAAAATTATATATAAACACACTGATATCTCAGACCATTTGAATAAACAAGAATCAAAAAATATTTAAAAAAAATTTATATTAGATATATGACTTGAAGTGCAAAAATGTCTAAAGGAATAAATCTTTTAACATATTCAAAACTATTTAAAAAAAAAAAAAAAAATTATATTAGAAATTTAATATCTCGATAGATATAGTGTGAACTATTCCATTTTTTATATTGATCTTTTTCCCATATTGATGTCACCATATATACCGAATATCTTTAATGATTCCATGCCATTTCTGGTGCCATTTTATAATGTAATTCATATCTTCAAACTTTAGTAGACTATTATCCATAGAAATTAGTATATTATTTGTGAAATAAATGTATATTATTGTATTTAGAATGCTTATATCTATTTTGATTTATCCTATATTTGAAAGTTTAGCTTAATTAAGACTAACTTTTTCCGAATTTTCACTCAGATAATCATGGAATTCTGTAAAAACATTTGGAATTTTTTCCAACGATGAAATAGATTAAACGTTATGTAGAATAATATGAATTCTTGGTTCTATTCGAAATTTAAGATAGTAAATTTAATTAAAATTCATAGATAATTGAATTTTAATCAATTAATTAAAATTCATATATAATTGTATCCTATATAAGTAAATAATGGAATAATATGTCAGTGGCATGTTATGATCTATCTAACGCAACATATACAGTATTTTACAATTAGTTCAGTCGTTCCACACTTCTGAGGCATTTCTGGCACAAAGTTCTCTCACTTATAAACAATAATATCAATTTTATTTCATTGCGGCATAGTCATTAGTAGAATGTTAATCATTATGGAATCATCGTGTCATTATACATTATTACAGATTTGTGATATCTCGGTGGTGTGATTTATTGTTGATATATAGAGGCATAATAAATTTTTACAATGTTGCTATACTGACTACTTGTAACAAATAACGTCACACATCCTAATGATACAGCGTGTTATATATATGATTCATAATGATCTAATGTTGACTCAGCAGTATGTAATGATGAGTCTGCGTTAATACTGTTTACGCAGTACGTAATAATGATGTTATATTAAAGAACATGACAATCTCAGAATTATTTTCCGAATCAATACAGTATTTCAATGTTAAATCTTTCCAGATAATAGAAGAATATGTCAATATCCAAATTTCAATAAAAGTGTGAAGGATTTTTTTAACTTTACTTTTCAATCATTATTTAATTATTAAGTAGCTGGTTCATTTTAGGCTTTACATCACAGACTGCATTCATTCTTTTATTGAGGAGTCTGCAAGAAGATAGAAGACGGGGATCTTCATATGTGGCTTAACTCCGCTTTCCACCCGATGGATACACATTAAGCAATGAGGAATTCATTGCTGATCACGGGCCACAATATCTCTGGTGGATCAAGACAAAAGATGACGGATGGGATTCAATGAGCCGGGCATAGATCTCCTTCTGAAAAATCTGAAAATGTGTAACTCAAAAATTGAACTCGGTTTTCCAGGATGGAATCACAGCAACTATATAATCCACGAAGACGCGAATCAATGGACTGAATCTCTTAAATAAAATTTTATTGTCCAGATTCGATTGCAGATCCTCTAGATGGAAAGCTAACCACATGATCATTTTCACTGACAGTCTGAACATCATATTAAAACATGTATTTTAGTTGCGAATTCAAAACGGTTCCAATCTCGGAAAAATTTTGATACATTGGCATTGTGATGTTCACGACTCTGGTAAATGTGTTGACTAATTTTCAAGATCTAACTCCATTTTTTAGGAATTTATGCTGCCATAACAGATAGCCATCGCCTTTTTTTATCATAAATATACTGCATTGGATAAACATAGAAACAAATCAAGATTTATATTTATGAAATTTTTTAAATATCCAGAAATTTCGATTATTATTCAGGAAAAATGATTGAAGTACGCACAGATTTTATAATTCACAGATTCAGAAATTTTATAATTTATTCTAGCACAAAATATTAAATTTGTGGCTTAAAGTATTCATCGAAAGTCTTGTTAATTAGAATTCTATGAAAATAGATAATAAATAGTTCTTAAAATAATTTTATTATGAAACTTCAACTTCTAAACACTTCAATTCAATATTCACATAAACAAAGAATTAATTGACATAATTTGTGATTCGAAATCAATTACTGAATTCACTATGAACGAGATTGTCCTATACTTCATTAGAACTTTATACTTAATTAGTTGTGATTTACTTTAATTAATATACACAAAGAGAACTTTTGAAATTTCTTTAATAGAAGTACACAATGATTTAGTTATTTAATTATCAATAAACTAGAATTAATTAAATTTTTTTTTTTATGTTATCTTCTTATTATTATGATTTCTCCATTCTTATATTGATGTGACCAAATTAAATTTTCTAATAAAGGAAATACAATGGAGGCATTACAAGAATGAAAATGTAAGAAAATTCATTTCGCCACTTCTCACTTAAAAGAAAACGATTTCAAAAACTGGAAACATCATGTTAAAGGTTGAATATTATAAAAAATATAAATATAGAAAATTATTATAACTTACAAGTTTAATGTCTAAGTTAAGAAGGTATATATATTCAAAATACGTTTTAGTCATATATATATATATTCCTTCCGTAAATATGCCATTTTTTAATCTTCAAAACAAATCGAAAAATTTTTTATTGTAGAAAAAAGTTGAAGACACAAACTAAAAAATAACAAAAAACAATCGTAAATATATTGCCACCATCTCGGTAAATTGTTTCCAATTCGTGTTTCCACTTCTTAACTGCTTAAGCCCCATTTATTGCGGCTAAAATCATTGAAAACTTCAGAATTCCACGTAAGCATTTCTTTTTTTCTTTCTTTCTTTATTATTTCTTAGCCGAAACTTCATCCTTTAAGTTATTTTTTCCCGAAGTTTAACGAAAAAGTAATGCGAATTAGGCTTAAATATCTTTTCAAAGTTTTGCTTCATTTTGTTCAATTTTCATAACAACTATTATCGATTTTTTTTATGGTGGATATTTTTCTATTGTACCAGTTTCCAGAGCAATAGTCGGTGAATTAATAGAAAGATTTGACGACACAAAAGTTGATACTTTCTAGTTATTTTTCTGTACTCTACTATTGAAGTGAGAATCGATTATTTTGATTCACTCTGCGAATAAGAACCGCTGGATGACTTGAAAGTCTAAGTCGAATATTTGACTTTTACTCTTTTCCTTCACTCGTTTCAGAGCTCAGTAACAGTTGATTGAGTACATTTTACTTTTATACAGTTTCGATATTTTTAAATATCAGATTTTAAAACTTTATTTAGTTATAAATTCGCTACTTTTCGTGTTTTATTTACTGATCTACATCTAAACAATTCCTTAACTTATTGTTAGTCATCATTTATTGAATTTTTTCTGTTAATTTCTAAATAAAAGAAAATATTAGATGTTTCTTTATTTAGAAAATATTAATAAATTTTTTTATAATTTTTTTTTCTCACAGATACCATTAATATGAGTGATTTTTTTTATTATTTACAGAATTTTAGAAGAAACTTTATATATTTATTTTTAATAATTACTTGAGAGAATTTTATATCAGTTCTGATGCATTATTATTACTAAATAAATTTTATACAAAAATAAACTTTAATTTGAAATCAAAACTATTGAAAAATAAAATAAATTCATTTAAAATTCAATTACTTTTTCAACATCTTGAAGTCAAACAGCAACAATAATACTGCGAAATTTTTATTTTCAGAATTTATTTTTCTGTTATTCGAATTTTGAGAGATTATTATCAGATTCGATTTTTTTTATCGTTTCTTACGTTTTTTTTTTTTCCTGCGTGATCCATTGTATTTTTCTATTGACGTTCCTATTGAAAATGTCAGTTGGTAGCAAGCGAAATATAGTTATTTTTCATATTTTTTTGTTTTCTTTTTTTAAGGGAGGAATTGCTCAACTTTCCTGCTATGAATGGAAAGAAAAATTAGAAAACTTTGAAACAAAAGAATATTTCTAACTTCTTATATAAAACAAGCAAATTGTAAACTTCTTAAAAATATTTTTTTTTCTTTCTTCTTCTTCTTTATCGGCATAACATATAAAAACTATTAATAATAGAATCAAAATGTTATCTTTATTTTTATAACAAGGAAAAAAATTATTAAAGAATTTATGCGAAAATATTTTTAATTTACTAAAACGAGATATATTTATTATTAAACTTTAAAAAATATTAAATAATAATTAAGTCGGTCCGTGAATAGTAAAAAAATATAAAAATCCTTCATAAGAATATTCATTAAAAATAAGCTCCTTTTTAATTTATCTTTCTTTTTTTCGATCAAAAATATTGATAGAAAAAAGAAAGATAAATTAAAAAAATCATTTTGAAAGTTTTATATTAATAAAATTTTTTATTATAAGTTATATAGATATGAGAGACTCAGACTTTCGTAAAGACATAAGAAAGTTTGATATTACTCTACTCATGTTTTCGACAGACTCGATCTTGAACGAAAATAATATAGTTTATTATGATAAAAATATATACAGTAAGGAAGAGAAAAATCCGTATATACAACAATACTTCAGAGTAACATTGGAAGAAAACTCATGATAATATATCTTCACATTTCTGTCTATTGATGCAGACTGTAATGCTATCTTCACCTATTTGATATATAATATAAAATATATCAGAAATCTTACAAACAATATAATTGTAATAATATGAAAAAAAACTGCAATTCATTAATAATTTATAAATTTATTAATTTATATAATACGAGAATCGAAATTCTCTTTCATTCGTTTATTTTCAACATATTAAATTAATGATAAACATTATAAAATTAATATAATGTCAACTGGTGACGTGTAATCGGATATTTTAAAGCAGACAGAAAAATAAATAAATAAATAAAAATTCAAAATATATCAGAAATAAATAGAAAAAATATATATATACATATGCGAACAAAAAGCTGGAAATATAAACATAAAAATTTTTAATTTAAATATGATTTAAATTTTATAATTTTTATTTTTAGATTGTGACAAATGTAAATATTTATTATGTAAAATTTGTAGTATTTTCTTTTTTAAAGTTCTGTTTAATGCAAATATAATTTGCATCTAATATAACGAAAGCAATCGTTCGGTTCAATAGCAGCATCGACGAATAAAATAATAATAATATTGTAAGAAAATTTATTGAGTATATAATCAGATTAAAATTGTAAATAAAAATATCAAGAAAATTTAATATGAATATAAACTGAATAATAAATATAAAATTAGATAAATATGATTAAAACGAATTGAAAAGAATATTATAAATTATTCTTAGATAAAAAAAAAGGTTGTTTATAGTCAAGGAAGAGTGATGAAGAGTATGATAGATGATGCAAATAAATATCTCAAAAATTATATATGAAAGATTTTATGTTTTACAAAGTAGAAATTTCATAATTGAAAATTTTAAATTATTGCAGGAAAAAAAAAGAAAGTAAAACTGTTAACAGATTAAATTCAAATTGAAAGATAGGGAAATTTATAGGCAAAGTTTCTCACTTCATTATACAAAACAATCAGAGAAAAGAGAATTTAGTGAATGTAATCGTATTCTTTTGCTTGTCGAATCGTTTGCGTTACAACTATTGCATTTCTGAAAGAAGAATTTCGTTAAGAAAATAGATCTTAATTCGCAAGACTGTGTTTGGCATATGATCGTGCTCGAAATTTCGAATTCTCGTAAATGACGATGTAATTTCTTCTGTCTAATTACCCTTCTCGTTTTAGAACAGTTGTGTCTTTATAAAACATCATTTTAGATCGATCTATAACGATAATTAATTATCAAAACTGAATTTTTTTTATTCATGTTTAAAATAAGACGACCGTTCGATATGCAGCATCTTGTTAAAACTTAATTATAGTTACTTTATATTGTATTCAGAAATAAATTATTATTTATCTAAATAAAAATTTTAAAGAATTTCTTTATATATATATATATATTTTTTTTTTCTGGATTGAAAAATTCCGCATATTGCATATAAAAACTTTTTACGGATAAAAAACAAGTGTCGATTCTATTTTTAAACTAAAAGCAAACAAAAGCATACAAACTCAATTTTTGGTGAAATGACAAGTCGAATTTTTTATAACGTTTGACAATTTTTACTGTTGTTTCTGAAATATCGCTTCTCCTCCGAGTTTTTATGTATCGATTATGCGTTTTACGATATAAAAAAAAATATATGTGTGTATGTGTGTATATATATCCGTAAAAATAATTGAAAAAAATTCGCAAAGTTTATAATCAACAAGCAAATTAATAATTAATCTTACTTACGAATTATGAAACATAAGAGGATTAGCATGGTGAAGATTCACTTTCAGTTTATATATAGGCCTATATATATATTTTTAAGTTAAACTTATTCTTGATAACTGAAATTTAATTAATTTTTTTTTTTAATTTTAAAGCAACATTTGCAATTAATAATAAAATAAAGACGTTAAAAGATAGCATACCTCTACGATAAAACTTGCAATTATTTGCTGTTTATGACGATATTTTTTTTCTAAGCTTATTATTTTTCTCGACTTGACATTTAAAAATCTAATATGAGTAAAATGGAATTTGCACTTCGTCTTACATCATTTTTTTATGATTACAAACATTATCGCGATACTACATATATAAAAAGTATATATCATATCGTTATTAAGAATAAGAATATATATTTATATGTATCGTGTCATTCACATTTTTTTTTCCAATTACAAAAATCCATATTAAAAATTCATATGATATATTTTTGTTCTATCGAAAATTTTGCTTTAAAATTGAGCAAAATTGATTAAATTGTGTGTAATTTTTTTTATATATCAGAAACATCGTCTTGCGAATAATGATAATAGCTGATCCCGTCGTTTTTTAAAGGTTCCAGCACAACTTCGCTCTTCTCCTGTCAGGAGAACGTATCTTTAGATGTAGACACAGTATATCTGGTGAGAGGCATGAAACGAAGACTATTGTCGATACGTTGATCCTCGTCGTCTCTGGGTGCTGGTTTAGAAGTTTGGCACGAAATAGCAAATTTAAATTCTCGACAGAGTTCCACACACAACGGCTCCTAAGTAAGAAAATAAAACGAATTTAATGCACATTGTTTATCATCTTACTCATTAAGTTAAATCTTAAAGTCACCGAGTATAAATATATAAGTTTCATTAATTTTTTTTCTTTTCTAAAGGCATTATTATCTCATATTAGCCAATTCTTATTCAGAATTACCATCATAACATTTAAATTTATGGAAAAAGTCTCTTCAGTAGGCTTTCCGTAAAATATGTAGCAGCAGAGAACATATCAGAAAAGCAATATATATATCATATATATATATTTGTTTTATTCTTATTGCATCTATCTGAATGTTGCGATCCACCTATTGAATTCGGATTATCAAGATAACGAAAAATCTGCAGATAAATCCATCTTGTTTTGTACGATAACTGAAATGTTCTATTATAGAATAATATCAAAAAATACTTAAATCCTCTAAAGTAAAAATTTATAAATCTCTGTCTATATAATATCCAATATTTATAGTTAAAAATAATAAATTCTGTTTAAAATTGTATAAAAGTGCTCATAATCTTTTTATAATAATTTAAAGGAGACAGGATAATAATTTCTTTGTGTCACAAAAAAAATATCGATTGTTATTCTGAACTACGAAGAAATATTTTAAAATTTAACCGATTTTTATTAAAACAATCTTTTATTAAATAGCAATAAAAATTCAATAAATCCGTAAGATAACTGAAGCATGAAAAGCTCTAAAATTGCACTATTATATATAATAGAAGCATTTAGCATATATATAACTAATTTTAAAATATATAAAATTTCCGGAATCGTCGAGAAATCAAGTGCTTTTCTAATGCCAAATAGCTTATTTCTAACGTTTCTCTTCGTATAATGCACCTATTATCGTATTTCCTTTTGATTCTTTCTAAACTAAATGTGCGTAACGCGGCAGCTTTAACATTAATCCAAAGTAATGGACCTTTCATTAATTTCCTACAAATTTTCTCTTAGATAGTTTAATTGTTAATTTAACGATATTTGGAAATTTTCCAACTTCCTTATTTTCACGAATATTTTGTATACATCCAGAACTTTGCAATTAAATCTCTCCGTTTCTAGAATCGTATAATCCTTTAATAATGCTGCATGATAATATGTAGCAATAAATTCTTCAATATTATTAAAATTATAAAATAATTATACATTAGAAAGCGTTTTAATTAGGGTAATAATATTCAGAATTATTTTTCTGCTTTCCTTTAAAACTCAACTGATACTAATATTCACCGACTCGACTCAAATGCTTAATATATATGAAGTGGAAAAAAAATCATCTTAATATTGTAACGCTCTTCAAACACATTTTAAATTGTTTCTCCCATAAGATAATCTCTAGAACTATTCCTAATACTCTGAATATTATGGAGATTATGATATTTTTTCCATAATTAAAGTTGTTTTTATAGCTTTGAGATGTGATTAATATGGCCGATAAAAATATTTAATCTTTACTAATTAAAAAGATTATAAGATACATAAATAACTTTTCAATAATTACTTTTTTTGTGAATATAAACATTCATTAAAACTTCAGATTTTTAATCAATAGCTTATCCATACAAAAGCGAACGTTTTAGTCTACCGATAGGAAGGATCATAATGTTCGGAATTATGAGAATATCTATCATAGATTCATCTTTAATAGTAAAATTGTTGCTTTGTTCTTAAATTATGGAGAAGAAAAAGCAAAAAATCATAAAAAAAATAAATATTAAAATATTTTTATACGCATCAAAAATATGTTAATATGTATCATCACAGTTAAAAATAAGATTAGGATAACTAGATAAAAAAGTTTCATCAAATTGAATAATATGAAAGAATTAATAGAAAGAAAAGCTTATCTAACAAGCAAAATAAGGAGATAAAGATTCTGGATTAACTAGAATAAAGAGATAAGATTCTTTATTTAGGAAACAAAAATCATCTCAGAATAGAATTATACGAAAATTTGTTTGAATAAAGTAATTTAATCGTATAAATACAAAAAATTTCTAATATCTAATTAGCATAATTCATAAAATTAAAAGTTAAAGCTAGGGATTAATGAAATGGAGACAATAAAGAGTAAACGAGCATATAACATGAAAATAAATAGTCATGATATAAAAAGATAAGAGGATTTGTTACAGAAGGATTCGGCCGAACATCCAGATCGATTATAAGGAACCAGTTACGCTAATAAGGAAATTCCAATCCTTTGAACATTGATAACTCAGACGTCTCACATTTAAAGATGTAAAGAAAATGGAAAATTTTAACATGCGAAAGAGTTATGAATTAAAACGACTCACGAATTGTTTTTACAAATAAGGAAAATATTGCTGTATAATAAATGATGTTTAATAGAAATAAATCTTATATTAAACCCATTACTGAAGAAATAAAGACCGATAACAATACAATGAAAAAGAGTAACACAAATTCGAGCCTTTACAACTATTTGAAGTATCTGGATAATTATTTTGTTTCTGGAATAAGAAAAAACTGTTGTAATTATGTATCGACTAGTTGCATGAAGCATAAAACTGATATATAAATATAGAAATATTCATTTTTTTTCGTTAAGAGATTATATAAGAGAGAAACCTATAACATAAGGTACTTTTCGACCGCAGGGTGAGTAACAATTTCAACTTGTTTGTTACATTTTACTGCTTCGTTCCTTTCATTTTATTGGTATATTGTTTTCTTTTCATGTGTGAACCATAAAAATAATCTTACAAAGATTTAAAATTGTTTTGTTGCTTTTATGTGACAAAATTTAAGAATAGTTAATATCCGTATAAATTAAACTTAGTTTCGAAATTGCTTTCTTTACAAATGATAATTTTTATATAAACTTCATTAATTCATGAATGAAGATCTTGGTGATATTATCTCCAGACTTAAATCATTTACATAATAAAATATTTATATTATTTATATTTTTGATTTTCTATTAAATCCTTTATGTATATTATCCTTGATCTTTCAAGCGACGATGACATTCATACCACATAATTTCCGATTATAATTAATAATTAATTAATTATGAAGAGAGAAATTGTAAATTTAAAAGATAAGGATAAAACTGATGGTTAAACATAGAAGAAAACAAAAGTTCGTATTACACGAATATAAATTATCCATGAAATTTCAAAAATGACAGAGAATAATAATAATAATAATAATATACTAGTAGGAATGTGAAGCGGTGTGGCAGATAATGATAACCTTAATAATAAGATCATTCGATAGCGTAATCAACTGTAAACTATTCGAGACAGCGTCATATGAGTAAAATTGAAATATCTTTAAAAGAAAAAAAGACATTCAGAGATCTAAAATATGTGACTAATGATGGTCTCTCGCCGACGTATTAAAGTAGGAAGATTGCTGGTCAAAAGAGGGGAATTTTTTTTTTTTTTTTGATTTTCTGAGAATGAGTCACTCTCTATAGGCAGAAATTTATTTTGAGGGAAACTAAATGCTCGTGAAAAATATAAAGATTTGTCTGGTTTAAATAGAAAAAAATTATTTATTTTATAATATATTACAAATTATTATGATCAGATATTCACGTAGTAGATAGTAGAATCGATATTGTAGAGGGGATAAAAATATATCCACTGCATCTAGGCCATTTGTGCTTAGAAGCCGTATATGCGAAAAATCACATAAATTATAAATATGGAATGTATTCATAGAATTCTCATTGTTACTGATACAGTTTCGGAATAAACATGCTACGAAACAATGGACCGTGTAATCTCATAATGTATTTTTTTGTCAGATCAAATTATTACATCATGTATATTATCCAAGAATAGGCTATAAAGTAACATAAAAAATAGTGTTATTTTTTAAATTTATGTTATTTTTTAAATTTATGTTATGTGGCATTTATTAACTTGCATAGATTTATCACATAGTTATTAAATTTTTCAAAGAAAAAAATTGTGCTGAGCTTATCGATAGATCAAAAGATTACAAGATAAAATTCTTCTTATAATAAGGAAGAAGATAATACCAAGGAAAAGTATAAATTTTAAGATTGTTTAAGAGAAAGGAGTCATTGATAATTCATCATAAGAATAGTTGTAATTCGCTCAAAATCAAGTCGTTTTATTCTCATTGCGATTGATTTTTCCTCAAACTTTGATTTTTGCCACTGTTGATCGTTCTGTGGAATGGATCGTTGAGTTCTCGATTAAATCTCTCTCGAATTACCAGAATGGCTATTGAATACCAACTTTGGTAATTTTAAAACTCTTCGCCAAGGTCGATAACCTTAAAAATGCCAAAACAGCTACGCACTAGAAAAACATATCGAACTTTTGTTTCCGAATAAACTAAAGTTTAAACGTATATTTTATCTTGAAAATAAACCAGAATTTTAGACAATGTTTACTATCACAATTTGATTTCTTATTATCGTGAGATATGCTAGAAATTTTTATTAAATATCGTCTTCGTTAAAAATTTACAGAACAAACCATTCAAACATTTTATAATGACAAGAATATTTATTTATTTATGAATCCATTCAAATAAAAAAATATTGGAATAAATAAATTTTTCAAAATGTGTGCTATTCAACAAAGGAATTATTCTGAATATACAAAGTTTTACACGCCAATTTTAAATTATAAACAATTCTTCTTTCATATTCTAAAGTTAGAAAGGATAAGAAACTTAAAGGTTTTTTATTTTATTATCTGTACTCAGGTATTTTATTTCGTTCTTTCTTTTTCTTGTTGATTTAATGAGATAGCCAGAAGATCCGTAATGACTGCGATTCTGTTTTCGCTTATAAATCTGTTCCTAATACCACACATAATTTCTTTTTTTTCGAGTTATTCAACGCAAGTAAATTCCTTAAATAAAATATCCCAAACTACTTATTCTATATCTAAAATATCAATTTATCTTTTCAAAATCCAATTTATTTATTTCCATTTTTTCTCCTTTACCGATTAAAGGCAATAGTAAAATTTCTAATCAATTATTCAGTAAGTTTGAAAGTTATTTTATATGGATATTTAAAAACCTTGCTTCTGCTTTAGAATTTTAAATAATAATAATAATAAATAGTTTATAACATTTAAAATTATTTACTTTTTCTTCAAATCTATTACGGATTATTTAGATTATTATTTAGATCTTCCTTGCACTGCCGTTTCCAAAAATTGATCAGTATAATGTTAAACAAGCTGTTTGCAATTTTAATAATATATAAAGTTTACTAAACCTTATTAAAGAAATTTCGTTTGATAGCGATTCCCAAAAAAAAGAAAAAAAAAAAGATTTCGATCAGATAATGACTTATACGTATATTTTAATAGCTTTATAGATGGTCTCTGATCCTATTAAATTTCCAGACAAGCAATTGGGTTAAAGAAAAATAAGCTTTCAAATATTTTTTCCTTCAGCAGTCGGTATCTTTAAAAACCCGCTTGTTTGCGTAGGTTTCAAGTAAGGCAAATATAATCAGAACAAAATTCTCATCTGTATGTTTTCCCCATTACCGGAAGACATAAAATATCAGAAACCATTAAATATATTTTTGCAGTCTTTTTCAATTTTTGTAGCAGGAGAAACTACGATATAAATGATTAATAAGGTTGCATTTTATATAATTAAATAAATATGGAAAAAACATTTTTTTACATGTTTTTATTCTATAAGAGATATGAAATGTGAAGTAATTATAAAAATTCATTTAATAAATAATAAAATCAATTTTTTCTGATTATATTCGTGATAATATACTGTATAAGGAATTATATTATACAGTATATTATCACGATATCATATATATACAATTTAGAAAAATTATATTTATATAATTTCAATTTTTTCGAAAGAAATATATTATGTTCCTTAGACTTATTTTTTAATGTTCGAAACTTTACCTTTTTATTTTCATCATTTTCTCTATTAATTGGATCATTTTCTATCGAAAATGGGGAAAACACTCGAGAGAATCAAGTTTATCATATTTTTTGCCATTCTTTTGATACATTAACGATTTTCATATTTGGAAAAAACATTAAGACGTAATTTTACGATTTTTAGAGTTATAAAACTGAAAGTTTAACAGAATTTTCATATTGTTAGAATATTTTCTGTAACGGTTGTAAACAATATTGGTATATATGTCTAACATCAATCTGGAAAACATATATAGTTTACTATTTCATACAACTTTTTCCTTTCATAGTTTTCTATAGAATTTCTTTACAAATTTTTTATGTACTTCAGGAAAACGTGTAGAGATTTATTCATCTAAACAGATTTTTGGAAGTATTTTCAAATACTTTTTATCCAAATGAAAATTTACCAAAAATTATAAGAGTTTCTTATATATAAAATGAACTATAAGCAGCAATATGTACATTTTGGTTTCTACATCTCTGTAAAATATATGAATTAACATTGTTATAATATATAAAATTTTGAATAATTAAAAATATATTATTCGTATATATTTACAATAAATTATATAAATGTGACCAATCAGTTCTACCAATAAATTTTAATCAAAAATAAAGAATATCTTTCAGGAAAAATTAATAATTTCTTTATCAATATAATGAAAAGTTATAAGGATAAATATTTTACATTACCCTATGATCTTTTGGCATTTTTCTAGATTTCCAATAAAACTCTATCGCTACAATAAAAGTAGCTATAGCCATGCCACAGGTCAATACTAAAAACACGCCTCCCACGTTAGCCAAGTCCAATTCGCTTGCAGAAACGGAAGTGGCTTTTTCTTCTTTCCTACATCTTCCTCCGCCTTTTAATTTCCACCATCTATCCTTTAACAATCTCAATCCTCCTTTTTCCTGAAGCTTTAAAATCGAGTTGGAAATTAAAGTGCGATATGGAGAACCTAGAAATAAATAGAAAAAAGACATTTCCAAATGAAAATTTTAGATAGTTATTAGAAAAAAATAACTGCTAAATTATCATTCGTACCTGTTGGCAAAGCTATGCCATAGCCTTTTGAATCTAAATTGGCACCTATCTTAGTTAACTCGCAGTTCCTTTCTACTCTGTATTCAATAGAAGTAGATTCCATTAGAAAAGCGTAATTTCCTTTCAGAACTCTCTCTACTCCTTTATCGTTATCTTCAGTGAACACGCTAGGTCGAGCAGACTCCATCACAGTCCACATACGTTTGTAAGTAGAATAATTAGAATGCTAGAAAAAAATAATTATTTGCTTATAAATAAAATTTGAAATATTCAAAAATTTTTACTTACTCTGAAGAAAGCTTGAGTAGAACCAGACTGAACACTGCCATATTGAATATGGCTCTGTTTGGCCAAGTCTTCAACGTTTTCAATAGGAGCACCAAGTCTCTCAACTGTAAGAAATGCGGCTAAGTTGGCGGTGTATGAAGAAACCATGATGAGAGTGAAGAACCACCACATCCCAGCAGCCAGTCTGGTAGAGAGAGCTCTGAAAATTTAAAGTTTTACAATGTCTAATTTAAAATAAAAATTCGATTTGAAAGGAAAAAATTTCTGTAGATATTTATCTAAATATTACGCACATATTTTTTTTTTATATTTGCATACAAAAATAAAAGAATTTTAAACTCATTTAATATAAATGTCATATCAAGTTATCCCGACCAAAAACATTTGTCTTTTCAATGTCGTATACATTTTTCTTTCGGCACATTTCCTGCATGAATATGTAACAATTTTTTAAAGAAGATGATTGATGTTTTACAATATATATAAATGTTTAACTTTAACAGAGATATTTGACATGTGTCAGTTCGTTTGTAAATAATAGGAAGAGATGTTTCTAAAATTGCTTTCCATATTAAATATTCTCTAAGTAAAGGAAGTTGTGCAATTGAAATGTAAATAATTAATTAAATTAAAATAATAAAATAAAATTAATTAATAATACCTGGGAGTTATATCACAACCTTGTTGCATTAAACATCCTATAGTGAACCATAGTGTGTTAAGGAGATTAAATTGGTTTTCTAAGATTTCTGGATTTGGATTACACGGATGCGGATTAACCCATTCGTATGGACTAAATCTGGCTAGAATGAAGAGGAATAAACTGACTCCAAGGAAAGCTGTTACCATATACAACCATACTTCTACAGAGAGAGGCGATAAGAAGGAGAAGAGCTTCGGAATTTTTTTGGTTGGTTTCTTAAATAGAATTCCTATTCCCAAGTTCATGAAAGGCATAGTGAAGTCAACAGCTTCTTCTCTTTCGTATGTGATAGTGATATCTCCAATAGCCAAGTCTGCTCTCTATCTCAAATAAATGCAGTAAATGCAAAATATGTAATAACTGTTTACATTAACAATGTTCTTACCCCATCTACAAGTTCTTTGATCATTCCGTTCCATTCTCCTAGATGATCTTTCTTTCCATAACTGTTATCTGCCACTTCTCTTATGACATAATTGAAACCTAATTCTCTAGCGATCTCATCTAGCAGATCGACACAATATCCTTCATATTTGACCTGCATATCGCCAATATATGTCTTGGTTATGTAAGGAGCATTCTAGAATAAAATGAGAAATAACAAAAAAATTAATATGGTGACAATAGAATTATTAAAACACTTCCGAAAATATTCTTACAATTTTGCAGGTGACAGTCAACGTTTTATTCTTCAGCGATTGAATTATATCTAGAGCTCTGGTTTGAGTATCGGTCGAAGTAAATCTGGTAGAATAGGTCCACAAACCTAACTAAAATTAAAGAAATTTTTAATGTGTTTTTTTTTAAATATAAATAATTAAGAATTTTTAAGTTTTGTTTATTCAGAGCGCATTATATTCTCATCGACACGAAACATTGACGAAAAGATCTTTCATTAACAGATGTATTATCGAAAGACTACTTCAACGAGAACTACAACATCGTCACTGATCAATAAATCACTATCTGTCAAATGAATCTCGTTTCCGCTGCGAAGTCGATGATAATGAATAAGCCATGTAGACATTTATCTTCTGATTTATGATGGTAACAACTAATAATACACTACACAGGTCGATAACTACAACTCCGAAAAGAACTTTATTTACTCCCAATATAATTTGAAAATTTCGAGATAATGCACGTAATTCGCTTCGAGAAGTGAACATTTAAAAATTAAAATTAAAATAATTAGAATGGAAGAATAGACAGATAACTCACCAATAAATACTATATACATTTATAGGGATTTTTCATATATTAAAAAAACGTGTGACTATATATATATATATGGAAACAATCGTAAAGAAAAAAGATGGAAAAAGAATGGGAATAATTTCATTGCGGAAACACGAAGAAAATCGATTTACAGAAAACATTCTCCAGTTCCGTTTTTCTGACTGATTGCTACTTCCAACCTTTGATAATGCAGAAATGAGTTGTTTTTTTCGGAGACCATCGTTAATTATTTTATATAAAAATATATAAAATGTATTAACGATATTTCTACAATTATAAAATTATAAAAATTGCCAGAAGTAAATTTACTTCTGAAGAACAAAAACATGGCGAACAAAAATTGTGAATGGTTCAAACTGAATCAGAATTTTTTTTTTTTTTTTTTTAGTGGAATTCTGCATCAGAGTCACATTTATTATTTCCTGATTTATACTTTCCAATCTATTTTTTAATATGTAAACCTTATTATTCGCAAAATATATAAATTTTTTTTTAGATGGAAGAATTTCCGGAAGTTCAATATAAAACGATTGCCGTTCGTCATTTATTATTTTAATTTATTATTCATATTAAAATTTTTAAAAAATTAAAGTTATTATTCCGACTATTCATTTATTAAATAGCATAATACTTAAAATAAAACTGAACGTTTGTCAAGTTAATTGTTCCAATTTATTATTCACAAATCTGATTAAAATTTTTTAAAGCAATGATTAATTTATAAATATTTTGATAATCTTTAAATGCATATATTTATTAATTACATAAGTAATTAAATATTATTAAAATATATTAAAGGAAATTTCCTAGAGTAATTATGTTGCTTAATCCCAAAACACATCGTTGCTATTAGTAAATGAGTTTAACAATCGAACGAGAGTGAATTAATTTATGGAATGGAAATTTATATAACATTTTTGGCATCCGAAAATCAATTCCATGTAAATAAAGTCAAAATTAAGAAACAAAATCGTTCGTTAGTCGTCAATTATGACAAGTATTGAATCCATTAACATTGATAAAAAGTTTTCTAAGTGAGGAAATGTTGTAAATACATATATATATATATATATATAAATTTTTTATCGCTACACGTTCTTTCTGAGACATGTTAAGTCACGGTTGAAATGTTCAACCAATATAAAACTGTTATATAAAAAAAGTTTGAAAAATTCGTTAGATAGACTTGCGTCAAAGTTTGACAAGTATTGAAAGCAGGATTTATTTATTTATTTATTTTTGTAGTAAAAAACATCAAAACATTAAATATCTACATTTATTGACGCTCTGTAGTGAATAGTCTGTTAGATATGTTCGTATGTTCACCTTTTTGTGATCTTTACAGCTCCATTTGAAAGCAATGCTACAGTTGATAAATATTTCTCGGTTTGATAAGAGACTAAGGCAATAATTTTTTCTAATATTTAACTAATTTAATTACGTCATAAAGCTAGTTTTCATAAAGAATTATCCTAGAGATAGAGCAAATATAATTATGAACTCTAAGCATCACATTTAATATATATTTTCTTTGTTTTTTATAGATTGATTCGGAATTGAAAAATGCAATTAAATTTTATTCTTAAGATTTGGGAGCAATAATAATTTTAGTTTATTGAGAACAGAATTGTTTTTTTTTATTAAACTCTTATTTTTATATATATAAAGATATAGCAGATCTTAATATGTACACGATGATAAGAATGGATACTCCCAATACAAACATAAATTGGAGAACTCCCAATACAACTATAAAAGTCACGAAACCGTTCTTTTAAAGTTTAAACAATGACAGTTCTGGGAATGCTTGACATATATTGAGTGCGGTTTACAACTGCGATCACTAGAAACTATATAAATTTGCGTTAAACGGAAGGTTTATCAATGAACACATTATATCGACAAAACATTGAAAAGCATCATCACGACTGCAGATATTGGAGATTCATTTAATAGTATGTGGCATCAGCCATCTGTAATCTGAGATTTACATCCAATGTAATGATTAGATACTGTCCCGTCAAGGTTATTTAAGACGTCACTGTGACTTGCAATAGGCGTCGTAATTCTGTCTTTCTATATTTTCACTCGCGAGTTATATTTAACAATAACCGCATTTAGTCACTATATACTTAACTTATTACTTCCTTTGCACTTATCTCTAATGGATCATTTTCTCAGAAATGTGGCTATTTAAAGGAAATGGTTATGCTTTTATTTAAAAGGGTCGTCTCCTTACATCATTAACATGCAATAGTTACAGACATTCCGAAAGTTTACGGTCAAGGATAAACATCAAAAACTTAGTCCTAAGATCAACGGCACAAAAAAAAAAAAAAAAAAATGTAAAAATTTTGTGGCAAATTTGGTAAAAAAATTGAAAAAAGTCAGTTTTCAATTTGTGTTGTTTGATAACATTAATATAATTATATTATTCAGCAAATCAATTTTCTGTTGTAGCTTCCAATTCTTCAGTTGTTTACAATTTTTGCAACATCGTGTTCTTACCATGGTAACCTCGATACTTCACTTAAGAATCATCTCTTAGTTCTTCATTCTTGCATTATGAGATATGATAACTATTCTCGCTATGGAGTCAGAAGTTACATAAAAAATTCCCTTTCTGAGGCCACAATTCACTTTTATCCACATTAAATTGAATGTTTTGGTGTTTTCAACGTGTGATATTTTATTATACTCAGAATTTTCATTACTGTATTATTTTTCAGATAAATTTATAAAACTTTTATGTCGATAATAAGAAATAGTTTAATTTTAATGCTTTCTAATCAACGAATTTTATTAGTTATAGTTTAAATCAGAAAATTTCAAATATTGTATTAAAAATTTTACTTTTGTTGATAGTAGTTCAGAGATATATTTTAAAAAATCGGATATTTCTAAGAAATTTTTTATTACATTTTCGATAATAAATGATGAAATACCCTAAAATATATCGAAAGAAAGTAATAAATAAAACTTGAAATAAAGGAGGAAAAAAAAAAAAACACGGTACATTCAACTGTAAGAAAAGATCTGGATAAAATAAATTTATGAATATTTTATAAGTTCAATGTATTATTTTTTTGATTCTATATATTTCCAGATTTACATTCTACTAGTGAAAATATCGGAAACCATAAATGTGTGCCTAGTATATCCTACTGTCGTAAACAATTCAAAGCTGCTTTCTTATATCCTGCAAAATTTTCGAGTGTATACAAAATATCTAATTTTTAAAACGGACGAAGATTTACGCCATCGATTTAATGCAAATATAATAAAAAAAAGTCGTATCTTTAATTGCATTCTTCAATTATTCAGTGGAAAGTTATTCTGTGCCTCGGTAATCAAAGTTTCTGATTATGTTATCTCTCTGTAACTTGTGTCTGCCCTAGAGGAACATGACGTTATGTATTTTTTTCCATTTCTCTTATAATAAAGAATTTATTGAATTTTATTTTTTACGAATCATTAGAGTTTCTATATTTTCTTTCTAATTACATAAAAAAAAGAAATCAATTTTAACGCAGTCGGCACAATAGTAAAGTTTGCATTCGACTCGATAAAAATTCCGATTGCAGTATCCAGATAACCAATGATTTTGATCCTAAAATAATTTTGCAATTTTTCTAATTTAAAAGAATGAATGGCGAAATGTAAAGAAAATTCATATTGAGTTTGAAGGATCGATAATGACGTATATATATTCTTTAAAAAGGAAAAAAAGAATAAAAAGTTTAATGCAATGTATTTTCGAAAAAATCTATTTGACATCTGGTCGAATTCTTCAGCAATATAAAAAAAGCAAACATTTTTCTTTTACAAAAGAGAAAATTTGCATAAAAGCAAAATGTATTATTCTTTTATCATGTCTTATTTTTTATCTTGAGCGAGGAGGTCAAAGAAGAAATATTTATTGATCATAAAATATTTCTTTAGCCAACTGTATCGACATATCCAACATTGTCTAAAAGTTGTAAATGTCTTTCCAAAGTGATAGGTCCATTGGTGCTTCACCTAGATGTCAACTAAACAGAAAAAAAGAAAGAAGTCAAATATTTCTTTTGATCGAAAGTCAATAAATAATAAAAAAAAGATAAAAAGTTTTCATCAGGAAATAAATCCCGGTATATGTCTAATTTTAAGAGATTTCTGATCATTCCGTTCCGAAGTGGAATAAAAGGATATATGATTTTGATTTGTCCGTTGTGTGTCTATCAACAGGTAACTCGCATAAATATTATCCAATTGGAAAAAATAATTCATTGATGTTATTGCAACCCACTTGAGAATCGATATTGTTCAAAATGATCGATGTGATGATAATATTACTGATGTAAGTAGAAAATTGTCGCATATTTTGAGTGAATATTACTCGATTTTAATGAAACTAGTGAATATTTTTGAGAACTGTTAGAGGACCAAATTTATTGAAAATGATCAAAATCGCATTATTATTACTGACATAATAGTGATGTGATTTCGATCATTTTCAAATTTGAAAAACGTGATCGATTGGTCGATCTTTTACTAACTTGTTTAGGTATATGTGACCATTTTATCAATTTGTCTATTCATCTGTTCGATCATCAAGTATCTCGAAAAATTGCAGATAAACTACTAGGAGTTCATAGCTCAAAATATATCACATACCTGCTAAAGATGCAACATGTTCTAAGTAAAAGATGGCAGCCAAAGTTTAATTTTTTTTTGTATTCTTCTTTGTAATGCATATGAGATCACCTTTATTCTTATTTTTTACAATGCAAATAATAATTCAGCGACATTTTTCGTAAATAAAATTTTGGTAATATCTCAAAAAAGCAATCTTCTGTAAGTAGATTTTGAAGATTAGATTCTATGTATAATTTTCATAATTAGACAAAGCTATTCATATTCTTGTCTACAAAACGAATTTGATATTTATGTTTCGTCTTAAATTGCATTGCTTGTTATGCATGTTGTGCAGAGAAGCACAATTACTAATTGTTTCGTTAATCTTGCACGATATCTTTCGTGTTCAATGCACGATGGCACATCGTTTATCTTCATATTTTTCTACTATAAATAATAATTTTAAAAGATAAATCGTGTTTATATTATCATTAAATATAATTTATTCAAAAATAAATAAACAAAATCGCTAATTAATTCATGACAGGAACGAAAAATAAAGAAAAGTTTAACGACAAGATAGATATGAATACGAGTACTTTATACTTTAAAAGTTTAGTGCAGAAAAATCGATGATTTGACGAAATTTTCAATATTAAAGTGGGTTGAAATACTTAAATTATATCTAACAAAAGTTTTAAAGTTTTAAATCGAAAAATAAAAATAAAAAAATCCGAGTGCACTTTCAGGAAGATAAAAAGAAAAAAAAATCATGCCAAATCAACGGTTTCTGCTTTTGAAGTTACTGATGTAGAAGGATAATGTAAAAAGTGAAGCGTAATAGCTCAGACTAGTATTTTAAGAGTTCTCTAGATCATATATTTTTGCCAATTGAGATGCAATTCGATCAGAATATCAAAAGGACTAATCAATGAATGGCGAGCATCAAGTTCAATTTCAGCTATTGTCCACCGAAAATTGTCCTCCGATTGTTCTGAACAAGAGAAGTTAAGTGAACAAAAATTTCACTGGAGTAAATATCATGAAAGAACAAAGTTAAAAAACTCACCTAGAGAAAAAAAGAAGGAAGAAACAGAACACTAAGATTGTAAGGTAGTAATATATAAAAAAAGTAATATTATCTTACAAAAGAATATTTTCTGATAGCACAGAACAAAATTTGCATTCAGCAACCTAATGAAAAATGGAAACAGAATGCCTAAACAGAATCACAAAACATCCTGTTTTTTGTACAATTTCAATAAAAATATATGGGAAATACCGTATGAATAGAAATTTAAATCTGAGAGAAAATAAAGAAAAGATTCTTGATCTATTCACATTTAAATTGAAGCGTATCGGTTCTTTACCAACACACAATTAGTTTTGATCAAAAATTGTTCGTAACTTACTTGTTTGAAACCTTCGTGAGTGATATCCAATATAGTTAACTTAAAATCCGATCTTAAGCCGTCTTCATCAAATTCCACATTTCCCGTTAAACCGTTTAACTTCATCTTTAATGACATACAAACGACAAAAATTTATTTAACACACCATTAAATTAATGAAAGAAAAAAATTTTTTTAAATTATTTTTCATCCGCTAAACAGCAAATCTCGTTAAGTTTAATATTATTGCGATTTATTATTATTATTATTAATAAGCGAGTAAGGATTAAATTTCTACCATTTTTATGGATTAAAAAAATAAAAATATATCATTAGAAAATAGAAATTTTATATTGTTAAAAACTCACCCTCTTTATAGCATTAGCTAAAGCTACTCCCTGAGGCCAAGTCTTTTCTGTATCACAAGAAACTGGCTTGACTCTTAATTGGTAATTCCGATCTAAACTGTTTAATGCAATGGCAAAAAGCACCACAGCGTCATAAATAAGAACGACTTCAGTCTGCGAAAAAGAATTTTTAAAGACACTTTTGAAACTATTTTGAATTGAAGATTAGACGCTAATTGCTACAATTTCTTTTATTCAATCATGCACTAATTACTTTGTTACATAAAAGAAACTAAATTTTTATCAGTTTAATCACTTATTTCTTCAAGCATTAATATGTTTATACATACAGCGACAGAAAAAACTTACTGTTATATTCTATCCGTTACGTAGTAAGCATATATATAAAGAAAAAAAAAATTGTTTTATAATAATTTATGCACTAGAGATCATTAAAAAAAAATAATATCAGATTTGAGCAAAAAACAATTTATCGGAATCGTGAACTCGTCTCGAATAAATCGAAAATAGTGGATATAAAACAGAAAATGATGGATTTTGATATCAGAGCAATATAAAGTCATGAATTTTAAAATTCGAGTCATTTCTGGTACATTCCTCAAATGTTTTAGGCATTTAAAAAAAAAAGAAAAGGTATTTGAGCAATTTTATGGATTTCAGTTGATAGAATACGTGAATATAATTTATTTTAATACAGTTGCTAGAGAGAGCATCTGAATAAATGGTTTCAGTGAAGTTTAAAAGTTTATATATTCAACTTTAACCACAGTCTTCATTGATTAACAAGAAAGAAAAATTTTTTATCGTTTTAACTGCTGTTAATGTTTTTGCAATTTCAAACAGCACTAAAATAACGAATGATTATCGTTACAACTTGTTTTATTTTTTATTAAAAAACTAACCTTAGAAAATTGTATATCAGGTTCAGTATTGTGCCAGAGTGGATGATGTTTCCACTCCTGGAGAAGTTCTTTGTAGGTGGTAGCATCTTCATCGATCAAACGAAAACCTGTGATGTTTGGTCCCGCATTCTGAAATGGTTCCATGTTAACTGTGTGCATGTCCTAAAATATATATATATATTTTTAGTCATTTCCTGCGATTTTTTAGCATTAATAATAACATTTTTCTTTCCAAATATGATAATAACTTTGTTACATTCCGAAACAGCCTAAGCGTTGGGAGAATTTTTTTATTGCAAACCTTACTTGTTAACTTTTAAATAATTGAAAAAAAACACAATAATTTCCATTATAAAAATTTTATAATACTAAAATGTGGATGTAAATACTTTTAATGTGATTAAATAAACAAATTTAACTGATAAATGTTACTTGCCAGATTAATAATGATATAGTTGTAATATTCAGACATCATATCCATTTGCTGAGCCTGAAATTCAAGAGTTAAATAAGTTTCTAAGATATAAACATTTATTAATTTTAAGTAATGATATATTATCATCATTATTATGAAGAACATTAATACTTTTTAATCTTAACGCATATAATTTCAAAATAAAAATTTTATGTGCTCTCATATGTTGTTTTATGAAAATTTATAACTTTATATTCATTATTATGAAAGAGAAATAAAGAAGAGAAGATATTTTTAAATTTTAATCAAGTTAAAAAAAGATATTTAAGTCTAATAATAAATACAAAAAAAAAAAAAAAATAAGTTGACGATATGACATCTCACATTGTGAATAAACTTTATGCAATTTTTTTCCAGAAAGAGGAAAAATTTACATTTAAATTAAAAAAATATATATATAAATATATATATATCTTCTTTTCCAATATCTGATTTATATTTAAAAAAAATAAATTTACACATTCGATTCTCGATATCAAAAGTTAGAAGTATACAAAACGTTTCGCGAAGTTTTAAAACTAAAAAAAAAAAGCACGACAAAGGAAAAAACAAAAACAAAAGAAAGATAACTAGAGGATAATGAGATAAAATTTCATTTTTTGATATACATATATTTAAATTTGTTAACATTTTTATTTAATATAATTAATTCTGAAAGTTATCTAAGTGGCGTGATTTTATAAAAATAAACATTTGTTTCGCTTCTTTATTATAGTTTTTTTTTTTTCATTTTTTTTTTTTGGTTAAAGAACAAAAAGATTCTTCCTGATGGAAAATTCCATTTCGGCATTAGAATTTTCTCTTCTCTTAAAAAAAATAAAAGAAAATTAAAAACATTATTCTTCTTCAAAAGACATCATTAAAACGTTGCTATCATTAATTTCGAAAAATGACAGATTCTATTATGTATTAAAGGGCTCAATATTAAATATGAGAAATGAAATGTGCTACATATTGCATTGTCTAACATTTTTAACAACGAAAAAACATTAAAAAATTTCGTGCATTATGATTTTTTTAAATGTTTTCAAACAGCAAATACAGATATTATTTGCGGAAATTTCGATGCACAGATTTAAAAACAAAGAAAAAAATTGGCACAACTTTATCAAGGTTTAAAATCCGAACTAACAAGTAAGTCTGTTAAATATCAATGTCTATATTTCGATATATATATATATATATATAAAGCATTATTTCAAGACAGAATATCAATTTTTTGATTTAAAGCTTACATGTTCTAAAACGGTGACAATATTTTCAGCTGCCACATCGATGATCATGTTCTTGACACCATTCCTGCCCATCTCTTTCAACAGTTTTCTATATTCTTGATCTGGATTGAATTGCCTGACAATCACATTCTTCTGACGTATTTCGGGATCTCTCAACAATATCTGAAGGCGAATCAAGGCTGGAAATTTTAAATTCTATTATCATAACCGAATTTTAATATCGTCACAGTAGCTAAACAATTTTTTTTTTCTAAATTTTATTTTAAAGTTTGGCAATAAAGTATCTTTGCTTAACAAAGATTCTTTGCTGGAAACTTTCTTTCTTTTAGATTTTTTTTTTTTAATCGAAAGTCAGAAATAAAATTTCTAAAGAAGAATGAAAGATTCAATAAATGTGTGACAGCAGTACGTATTGAATTTCTTAGAAACTATTATAGAGTTTAATAAGTGCTAAATCGAACCCGGTATCTCTTCCTGATTTAGCACTTAAAATTTCTTTTCTAGAATAGAATGGAAAGAAACGACTGTAAAAAAAAAAAAAAATAGTCAAAGAAGTCGTTAGTATTAAAGGAAAAAATGGAAAAAAAAAGTTTTTTTTGTTGTTGTTGGAGCAGGTATTACTTTTAATCTGGAAAGTTGCCTGTTAGAAACTGAATTCTGCAATTTATTCATTCAGTCTGTATAATATGTCTTCCAATATGTACTACCTGTTAAATCGTTTTTTTTTGTAGAGAAAGTATGCCAATGGTTCGTCATTCCAAGAGGAATTAATAATGAAAAACATCGATGCATCTAATTCTTTTATAATCTAAATTTTTAACTTTTTAATCAATTTTTAACTTTTTATCTTTTAACTTTAACTTTTAACTTTTTATTTAATTAATGTTGTATTAATACAATTAATACAACATTAATTAAATAAAAAAAGCTGAAAATTAAAGTTATTAGAATGGTATTCTTTAATTAATGTTGTATTAATTAAAGAATGCCATTTTAATAATGTAATTTGCGAAATAATTAAGAATTAAAAAAATAAATTATGTTAATCAACTATGCAATTTTTATTGCTTCGTTTAAACAATAATCTACTTTCTAAAGAAATTAGGATCTGTTTTCCCCAAATAATAATTTTTAAACTAATTAATAAATTTTTACAAAATTCTGTAGGCATATCCTGCTATTAAAGATGATCTTCGTTAACTTTTTTCTCTAGAGATTCATCCTTTTAAAAATGGATGATGTTCAAACTTTTCGGGTTTCTTCTAATGAAGGTGATATGGCTCCTACAATATTAAATAAGCAGCTGAAGTTGCAACCTCAAATCCTTATTTGGACGATCGAATAGACCAAATAAGGATCTTCCTTCGGATTGATGATATGTTTTACTAATAATCTAAATCGATTCTAAACTAAATCTATTATGAGGACCATCTATCACATTATCCGAACATTTCCAGTTTAATCTTATTATAGATACTACATTAAATTTATCTATCTGTAGATACTCTAATAACTTAAATAATATTATTAGAATTCACATTTAATTATATTTATAGCTAACCACTTAATTTTTACAAATTCATAAACGGCATTAATATAATTAATTATGCTAACTTTAACGAGACGATAAGATTAATCTGCGGTCTTATAAGAAACAATAACGGTTGATATAATCGATTTCTAATGATTTTACTTTGTCCTTGTCATGTGTCAACTTATCGGCAATAAATATAAATTTTTTTCCTTCTACAGATATCCATTTTTATTCACGGAGAGATTCTAAAAATGTCTCTTCTCTTGATAGTTATTTTTCGCTTTAGTGCAACAAAAAAATAATAAATAAAAAATTCGAAATTTATTAAATTAAAACTCTCTTCTTCCGTTATAACTCATCAAAAGTTTATAATTAATTTTTCAAATTATGGATTACACGTTGAGAATGTTAAGTATGATCAAATATCAGAATGGGATGCAGATTATGCGCCTGCATCTTATGATATCATTTATGAATGGTAATCGCTATAATTATTATCATTTCAAAACAGTATAATGTAATAAGTATCCTCTTGTGCTATAGATTATATCAGATATGGTTTATTCTAATTTGGTTAACATGGCTTGTTGCAAATGCTACGGTAGCAGCACTGTAAACATCATTCCATATAAGTTGTATATATATAGTTAACCACACAGAGTTGTTACCAGACTAATTCTTCAGTTATCGACTTGCATAAATAGTTTTGATTCATTTTAATTAAAAAAAAGGTGCATATTTTTAATTATGGTGAATATGTAAAAAAACAGAATATTAAGTATAGAAAGAAATGATAAAATTGATAGATTACCATCACTATCTTCGTAAAGAATAGCCAGAGTCTTCCAGTTCTTTTCCAAAATGAAATCTCTGTACGCTACTCCTATGGCATCAGGATGTGGATAGAGATTGACAGTCTGGTTGTTCCTAGGAGATCTGTAATCCCATCTGTACTGGATATGAGGAACTTCCAGTACGCTGCATGTGGACTGAATGGCAGAACTGCTTTCACTAGATTGAGGTCCGAAAATGGCAGCCATTCCTTGACTTAATAATTCACAAACTAAAAATTCGTAAATATATATATCATATCATTAAAATTTTATTTAAATAAAGAAAGTTTTCTTATCAACGTAAACATATTTTGAATTAAAACTGTATAAAAGTACTTTCATGTCGAAATTTTATATATTTCATTCAAACACAAATTTTACATTTTTTATATATTTTTATAAATATAAAACATGCATTTCTATGTTTCATTAAAGGTTTGTTTTGCAAGTTTGATGTTTTTTCTTACAAAATCGATTATTTTTTTTAAAGAAAGCAAAGGAAACAAAATAAAGAATAAAATAAATAAATCTGGTAGGGAGAAAAACACGATTTCAATAGATTACAACAAGCATGAGGAAAGAAAGAGAGAGGGAGAAAATATACAAATAAACAATGATTTTTAAAAAAAATCATAAAAATATTAAAATATGTATAAAAGTTTTAGAAAATAGAAGTTTTAAATCGATGAACAGTTCGCAATACCTTTCGCAAATGTTAATACGAAGTGCTAGAAGAAATTTAATTTGCATATTTTTGTAGCGAGGAAAATAGCATCTATACATTCATTTCGATCATTTTAATTTAAAATGTGTATATATATATTTTTTTTTTCTCTTTTTTTTTATTCAGCAAATAAAAATTCTAAAAAAAAAATAATTTTTTAAATTTTATTTAGCGGCATCTTCGTCAGTTCTTTCTCCTCATAAATATTAACATATTTAATTTTAATTTCTTACAACTCATTAAATATTGAAAGAAATAGAGATATAATGGAAAACAAATATTTATTATTATTATTATTATTTTTAATTTACCTTTTCGTGATGCCTGAAAGCTGTCATGTCGCTTTATCCTTTCTATATGGGCTTCCAATTTAGTGTGAGTTAGAATGTGACTTTCTTCGTTTATCTTGCTTACAGCATGTCGAAACGCTCTTTCCAAAATATCGTCGTCGTTTTCAAACAGAGCACCTGGAAAATGTTAAATAAAAAAAATAATATTTCTCTTCTTATTACGGCAAAGCAAGCAAGAAGCAGGAAGCATGACGAAAAGTAATGACACGTCAGAATATATGTTTGGTTTCGCATCTCAAAAAGCACTAGAAGATACGGATGAGTGATGCTTGCTTTAAATCAGATAAACACTCGATCTTAGTTATTTTTCAATGATTTTCCAATGTTACCATTTACATGATAATCACCATCTTTCATGCTTTTCGCAGGAAGTGAATTATTTTATTGGAATAAAAATTACTCTTCCTTTCTTTACCTTTACCCCATCGGGCCATACTTACCCTATTTTATGGCATCATAAATAAGTTTTTGATGCGATTATAAGTTTTAAACTATTAATTTATTCAAATAATCAGTAATGGAAAGCATAAAATAAAAATACATCATAATTTTTAAACCCGTTGTCTTCCGATAGGAATCTGAAAAATATAATTTTATTTGGAGGGAAAAATAAGCGTTTTGCAAGTTATTGGAGTCGTCATTTTGTTCTATAATTTTAAAGCATAATTTAAATAAATCGATATATTGACTCCAGAAACTCGAACTAGCAAACGAATGACCATATAATAATTCGATTATAATATAAATCGATTTGTGTGGAAGAATTTTAACAGTTTTCACCAAACTAATTAAACCGATTATTAACACCTTTAAACTTTGTCATTTTGCTAATTTTTAACGTTTAAAAAAATCTGTTATTTCACTTTAGAAATAAAAAAAAAAAAAAAAACACAAACAAACGGAAAGATAAAAAGATAATAATAAAAAATCGAGTAAAATCACTTAGCATGAGAAAAATTCCTTCTTTAAATGCGACAATTCAATATTTACCAAAAGAACTATAGAAGGTTTAAACGTGATAGTTTTATTCGATGATATATATTATGTATATAACAATATTTAAAATAACAATTTTAGTTTTATAAACACGAATCGATAACGCAACTCGGTCATTACAATTAACTACATGTTAAAGCTAATTAATCTAGCTTTATGATTCAAACTAATAATTATCTTGTCAATATAAATTTTACATTTAGTTAATTACACGAATAATTAATCTATTTATCTCTTAATGCGATATCTTTCTAGATGTTACGATTTACCATCTATATTATTATTATTATTTTTATTTTTTAATTGCTTTATAATTTTAATAAATTTTTGAATTAATAAAATTTGCGTAAGAAAAAGTAATGCAGTTTTTATTGGCGATATTGAATTTGTTGGATCTGAATGATTATTAACAAAAGGAGAAGATTTATTTGCATCCGGTTGTTTAGACTACTGTTAACGAAGTAATGCAGAATGTTGTATATTCAGATGTAAATTAACCGTTTCTATTCGGTTATGTCCTGCATTTCTCTAAGGATTAACTTAACTTGTTTTCGTCTTTTGTTTCGCTAACAGTGTTTTCCAACTTCATTAAGTTATTTTGCATAAAAATCTATAATTTTCCTTTAGAAATTAATATATTTGCTTGATATTTTTTGATAACATTAACGCGTGTGAGAAGAGTATTCGTTCTGTTAATGTTTGCGTTACGTCTGAATGATTAAGATGAACGAGTGTTTTGCGTTAACATCGTCTAAATTTAAATGGTTTCTGTTAGAAATAACAGTAAAAAAAAATCCGAATAACACTTCACGCATGGATGCAGTCGATTGGAAGAATTACTTCACGCTTTTTAATTCTTTAAACGGAACGAATTGTTTAATTAAACCGGACGAAACGTGATTCTTGATCAATTGGCAATTTTAAAGTAGTTTAAATTTTTAGAAAGGAATATAAATTCGCAGAGTGTAACCAGAACTCTTCTCACCACATCAATATTTTAGAAAACTGCGGCACTATCTCGGCATTCCGAATTGGATCGTTAGATTCTTATCAAGCATTTTTACTCGCATTTTAACGGCCTGTGTGCAATAAATAAAGTCGGAATAAGAAAAGAAAAAAGTTTTTGTAGAAACAGTTTTTCTTTTTTTATAATTTAAAAAACGATAAAATAATTTCGAAAGCGATCAATGCTTAGTATACCATAAATAAAACATAACTTTCTAAGATCAAAATGTCGAAATTTTTTTTTTTTTTTTTTGAATATTTTGATCCCGAACTTCCGCCTGATTGGTAACGTGGTAATTACTATTAAATCAGGTAATTTTTAGCCCGACCTAATTTTTTTTTTTTTACTTAAAAGTACTTTCGACTACTGGGAATATGCCTTTTATCTCTAACAACAGAAATCTTATCTCTTACGACTCTGTAGTTAGTTCGTTTAAGTGCATGTTTACGATAGTCTAATCAAACAAAAATACCAGAAAAAAGGTAAACATGAATATTTAATCTTGCTCAAAGTATATTTGTCATAAATATTTTATTAATTCCAGAAAATGTTCTATCTAAAAGCATTTTTTTCCATTCCTTTCTATATTATTTTTTTAAAACACGGAGCTGGAGTTTTTCCGGTGGAGTAGTTTTTAATGTTACTGCTCTCGAAAATTGCTAACTTTTTATTTTTATTATTATTATTTTTTCAAATAGAAATTCATTAATAAAACGTTATAAAACGTCTAATAAATTTATTTTGCATCGCTAACTGAACATCTAAAGCCAAGTTTTATTACTATTTGTTATATACTTTTTAAAGATACATTCGCTGGAATTTTATAATTAAGAAAAAAAATACACGAGTTTTAAAATAAATGAAAAATGAATAATTGAGAAAATATAGCGATCTTCTACAGACAAACGAAAGAAAAAAAAAGCTGGACTGTTTACTTCCCTAGGAAAATAATAAGTTGACCAAGTAGAAAGAAGGGAAAATAAGGATCGATGAAATACTTGAAGACATACAAGGATAATTCAATTCCTCTTCAGAGCGCATCAAACAAATGAATAACTAGCGTTATTTTATTGTTATTTTTTTATTATTATTTATAATTTATAACTAGAATAAAGTTTTTTTCTCATCTTTTTTTTTCTAACAGTAATCTGAAGGGTTTAATCCATCAAATTATAATTAAAGTTGAGAGAGGGGAGAGAGAGTTTCTTGGAGAATGGAATATTTGGCAACGAAATCAATGTTGGTTTACAAAAAGTAAACTTGGTTTAATCGTTAATTACGTTAATTAAATGAAGCATTCTAGCGAATCGAAAGTTCTAACACTCACTTTATATATAAAATAATTCTAATTAAGATATTATTTGACTTTCCAGATATTCGCCAAGTAAAAATAAAAATCGATCGCTTCCTTATATATACACATATATATATCTGTTATAAATATTTATAAAAAGTTAATATTATAGATATTTAGTTTAAAAAAATAAAGAGAGAAATATTTAGAAAAGATCTGATAAAAAGTAAGTGAGGAGATGTAATGAGAAAATAAGAAGAGAAAAATTGAACGAAAAAAATCAAACAGAAAAGAAAGGGCAAAACATCACAGAAAGAAAAGTAAGGAAGAAGTGAAAGGATGCAATGAAAGAACTAAGAAAAGGAAATGCCAAGTTATTATAAAAAGAAGAAATATAAGAGAAATAAAAATAAATTAAGTACAGTATTTAAAATTTCATTGAGATTCTATAATACAATGAATTTTCTTCGTGAAACTTGCTATTTTTGAAATGGCACATACTGCAATAATATCAGTTGAATCAATTAGCCAATAATTTCATCTTTTCAATAGATTTTTTTGTTTAAATACCCTAAAAACATGAATAAAAATACCGATATATTCATATAAATCTACCAAAAAACTTCAGCTTTGAACTCGAGTCGAAATCTAGGACAACATTCAGTTGAGCAGAAATGATAAAGAAGCAAACTTGTTTCTAGTTGTTTAGCCACAGATATATGTTTTTATAATATATATTGTTTTATAAACAGCATATGTTTAAAAATTTGTTTTAACTCCTTGATGAAAGTCTGCGTGTGTATAGAGTTATACGTCTCTTTTAAACATTAACGTACAGATTTTTAATTTACATCACATTAAATATAAATTATTGTTTATGTTTCGAATTTGTAAACAATACTCGACGTTTAAGACGTTTTAAAAATTACATTAGAGGCAATGGAATACGGTTTTTATATTTTAAGCGATTCATTTTTCAACGAAATTCTAATTTTCATTCCATATGCATTAATCTCAGTCGAGTGCTCTTTCCACATCATCAATAAGTCATCTCTGTCGTTCTGTTGACTGGCATCGCATTCGATTCTTACATTAACTTAAATTCGGTAATGTCTATTTTGCAGAAATGGAAGTTAATAATGAATTAATGCGATGCGACGCCATAACGTGGACTACAAAGTTTAATACGGAGAAAGGTCAATTTATAATAAATTTACGATTTCTCTCCATGCTTTTTAATCGAATTATGAGTGTAGATAGAAAGGGGAAAGAAAAGAAAAACGATTTTTGCTTACGTATGCCATTCAAAAATCAGTAACATCACTTTTGATGGTCGGAAAATGATGAATGTGTCAATAATTCGCTTAACTTATTTTCCAAACAACAGAAATCCATTTAAAAGTTGCATAAAAATAAAAATAAAACTATCAAAATTTCGCCATAACACAAGCGATTTACTGAAAATGAAAAACGGGAAAAAATTATTTCTCTATGAAATTTAATATTTTTTTTTTTTCGCAGATGGTTCCATGCATAGAAAACTATAAGATTTGATGGCTTAATTTAATATACCGAGAAGAAGTTATTAAAAAAAAAGTAAATTATTTTTTTAGAATAAAAAATGAAAATTAAGTTATAAATAAATTAAATAGAACCTTCATTTATTTCTATTAAAAGTTTCGTAAAATGAAAAATAATATATCTTGAATGATTTGCTAGCGTGAAGATGAAAACATGTAAAAAGAAGAAAAAAACCGTCGATGGACAAAAGAAATTCAGAGAAGAGCAATTTTCAAGCATCCGGAGCATCAGAAAAGACAACTTAATAATCTTCTCCTAAGAAATTAAATTGTTCTGAAGTTTATAAGTTGAGATATAAAAAAAAAACATTCTCTGAAGATCAATTTAACTTATGGATTTGTTCAAATTAAATATTTCACGAAAGAATAATGCTTAAACATGTTTACACCTGTTTTATTCCGAAATTAAATTTTCTTTTTTTAAAGTTTTGCGATTTAAAATTCTCAAGAAACTTCTCACTTATAACATTTTAAAAGTTATTTATATATATATTTTTTTTATGTAATAAATAATTTATTATATTAAAATTACGACAAAATAGAACTGTTTTAAATTAGAAAGTCATAAAATATATAATTTTTTTTTGTGCTTTTAAATAAATTTTATAATGTACTCAGTAGACATTATTAGATGTTTTTTACTTAATTTAATAAACGTAAAGATAAAAAATAAAATTTCCTTCGACAGTAGTTATTCTGTTCTCAATTATTTTCACCTACTGTGTATGTGTCTGTTCGGAACTCTATCGACTCAAGCTTAAAGTAGATCCTGCGGATATAAGAAATAAAATATTTCATCCTCACTCAAGTTGTATTTTTCTTCCATCGAAAACGGAAGCATTTTTCTTTTGGTAACGACAAGAGAGAAATGCTTCCTTTTGAGTGAAAAAAAGAGGATGTTTTGGCTCAAAGGATAACAGTAGGAAATAGGAAGTGTCTAAATTCTTACTGTTGACTGAGGAAACAAATGACTTGGATTTAAACTTCAAAAATGAAAAGCTGGTATCACCGAAATTCAGAGTGGTTTCAACCTCTGCAAAATATATCGCTGTGAAGAAAAATTACATTGAATGATGATGTATTTCACAATTCTTTACTCTGTCACTAAACTAAATTACACGACGTTTCAGTTTTAAATTACACTTTTGGGATTATTATTATTATTATACATTTTTTTATATACGTAAAAATGTTTCTGGAACATCCAAGTTCTAGAAAAATTAATTTAAGACAGTTTGACTTGTTTAAAAATTTATCGGAGAATAGTTTTTACTTTAATAATGATGGATAGGACTTCAGAGTAAATAAGATACACTCGAAACTCGTTTCTAAATGAAGATTGATTTATCGAGTTATTGAGATGATAGAAAGAAATAATGGACGTTTCGAGAATTAAATGGAAAAAAAAATCACGTTTTAGATGAAATTTTCTGTATGGTTACTTATCTACTTTTTACATAAACAGTTAAAGTTGTCGCAAGATAAAAGAAAATGGAAGAGTAGCGATTGACTTGACCACATTTATGAATTATTAAAAGGTCATTTACAACCGATATATTGACTGATGATTTGTTAGAAATGTTTTTTTTTTATATATTGGTTATATATATATATATATACATATCGAATGTCAAATATTTTATCTTTAATGGGAAGTCTTCTGATGCTATCAATTTTAAGATAATCACCTGCACTTATATACATAACATTGATTGCATAAGAATCAATCAAATTCGGATAAGAATCTCCTTTACATTAAATTACTGCACAGAGATCTCCCAGAGCCATCAATAAATAAAAGTTAACCTATTTATAAATAAAAAAGAGTATGTATATATAAAATCCCCCAAAGTGACCATTTCCGAGATCGATAAATAACATAAAAATGCATTAACAAAAAAATTTTAAAATTATCATATTCGTTACTTACATTTTAATAAATTTAAAGAAATATATTTTTTTCTTCCTCATTTCTTTTCTTTACATAGGAAAAAGAGCGATAAATCTTTTTCATTACGACTTTTCTAAAGCCAAACAATCAAGAACATCTGTTCTCGATTCTTTCTGCAACGGTAATTTTTGCATAACTGCTTTGTTGTCATAACTAAAGCAAATGTCATTATCCGAAAAATATATGTGAAAGATATTAATTTAATAAAACGTAAAATATGTATAGAATTTCGAACAGTTTCGCACTTTATTATATATAAATATATAAAAATTTAGAATATTATGCGAAATTTCGTCATTTCTCTCCCTACTCTCTCTTTCTTTATTCGTCGTAAATAATAAGTAAGATTCGGTAGGAAAATTCGAAAAGATATATAAATGAAAGAGAATAGGAAAAAGAGGAAAAATGAAAGAGATAGGAAGGTCTAAATAGATAGTAAAGAGGAAAAAGGAAGAGAGAAATAGAAGAAAAGATACCGTAAAAGAGTAAAACCAAGTCGATAGACTTTTACCTAGATAAAAACTAGAAATAAAAAGAAGAAATCAAAACACGATCTTCATACCAGGATATTTCAGAAAAAAAAAAAATCGAGGAAATTCTCGAATTTCTATCTCAAATGCCGACTTATCTCAATCTTAACAACAATCATCGATCTGAAACATTTCTGGAATACTTGGATAATTATTAATTGCAAGATGGCAGGAATTTATTCCTTTATAAGACTTAGGAAAATTGATTTATTATTGATGCAGTAATTATAATTTAATTTTAATTAATATTTCCAGATGTCACATAATATTAGACAAGTAGATTATTAGATATATTGTACTGGCCGCGATAATAGAATCTCATAAATTTATTTTAATAAGAGACCGAACACAAAAATCTGAAAATGGGTCAGTGATGTCTCCTAACAAATTGATATAACAGAACAAGCTTGGATGTCTGCCAAAGTGTGAACAGGTTTTTCAATCGAGAGAAAAATTCCCCTTTTGTTTACGAAACATCTATAATACTTAAAAAAATCATTGGAAAGAGATATTAAAACTCCGAATGAAATTCAGGATATTATAACATCAGATTACAAAATTTATATCGATGCAGGATTTCATTATTGAATCCCGTTAATGAAACTTAACAAGCTGATTAATTACATTTTTTACTAAAAATATTCAGTTTAAAAAAATCATCAAACGTAAAATTGATGCGGATAACAAGAGACACATATTTAAATAATTAATTCTGGGAATTTAAAATATGGTGGATAAAAATATCAACTTAAATTTCGTACTGAATTTTCTGACAGTATGAAATTTTATTAATATCTGAAAATTGTAATCTAACAACTGTGATGGATCGTTGATATTTACAGGGATGAACTCGGAATGAATATGTATGAGCGGAAGAGACATAATTTTCCTACACAATAGCTGTAAACGGAAAATAAATAAAATGGATATCGATAATAAATAAATTACGAATATGAGAAAACAATTTAAATATATAGAAAAATTTAAACAATTACTCCTCCAAACACATAAAAATTACAAGAATAAATTTTTTATCCAAGTAAGAAAAGAAAATCTCCTGTACGACAGAAAAAGCTGATTTACAGGGGGGAATTTATTACATTTATTGGAGAAGTACGTTTGCTCTGACTCTAAAGATGAAAAAGATAAATAAAGATTAAAAATTTCTTTTTTTTATCGGATATAAAAGCATAAAATAAATTCTTTAAATATGAATTTATAGATATTTTTTCGGAATTAATATAGTATTTATGCATTCGTCATGCTAGATAATTCGATAAGAAAAAGTTGAAGATGAAATCGAATTAAAACAAAAGCAACAATTAATATAACTAATAAAATGTTAAAATATAATTATCATAAAATCTAAGAAACGAATCTGGATATTTTAAGTTAATTAAATTCCATTCTTTTTTCGTAAACTTTACAGAATTTGTGCATGATTACAGCTCTTTAATATGAAAACTTAATTCATTTTAATCTTTCATAATTTCTATAATGATTAAAATTTTCTATTTTTATCAATTAGTATCTAAGATAATATAATTAAATTAGTTATTAATTGAATATAATGTTAGAGGAAAATTAAATTACGATATTCATTCGGTTTGCTTTGATTTAATATACTATCCTCTAATTTTAATAATAAAAACAGAAAATTAAAACTGTTACAGAAAAGATATTTGACATTTAAGAAAACATTTTTTAATGTAAAAAAAACTACTTAAAAATATTGCATTGCGATGCAAAACACTTCGAAGAATATCACAACTTTCGAATGTCTATCGCGCAAAGAAGAAGAAAAAAAAAACATTTTTCTATCATTTAAGCGGAAGAAATATTTTATCACAGAGTAAATTTAGGTCATTTTTATCTTAAAAATTGAGGTTAATACGAGTATTAATGTAAATTGTGCCAAGTTGCTTTATAAATACGAAATATTTTTAATAAAATTAAAAAAAAAATTCACATTTAAAAGTATATTCGTAATTGTTAATATTTTATCAGTTAAAAGATAAGCGCGCTTTAAATTTTTGTCAGGACATAAAAGAAATAAAAAATAAGATAAACAAATATATAAAATTTAGAAAATAATTTGTTCATTTTATAGTTAAAATATACCTTTTAATATATATATATATTTATGTTATTCGACATTTTCCGACTATATTCTGCAAGAGTTTCAAATGCGCTTATTATTTTTTATTTTATTTTTTTTATAAAAATCTGTTTTAAATATTTTACTGTTTAGTAGCCTACTGTTTAATTAATTTATTCAAGGTTGCATTTACTAACAGAATGTTACCAACAAAAGAAAATATTCAAACGAACAATCACAAGTTCATTAATCTTCATTCATCTCTGAAATAAAACTGAAAACAGTAATTTTACAACTCGCTTATTTAATTATTCCTCGAGTTTGCTTTAAACATAAATCGAATTAAAAATAATAGAAATATTTATATTTGTCGAATAGTTTCGAAATAATTATTTTATACACAAACAATCTAGTTTAATTATTTACAAACACTCACAGAAACGATTTTACTTTCTTTTTTTTTTGTAAATTTATATAAATACAGTTAAGAGATTGGAAAATATCGATTCTTATGCCAGTTTAGGATTTAATAATTATGATGATTAAACATAAACATCTTACCTATTCGTATAACATCAGGAAGAGTGCACGTTTTAAACTTGACGACGTTAAAGATGAACAGGGTAGCAACAAGCTGTTTTATTACCCTCAAATGTTGTCGGGTCATGCTACCTTAGTAACATTAACGTATACTGGGTATGCTGTTAATTTTAAGATACCTGTAACTCAACAAAGGACTAAAGAGGAGAAGCAGCAGTTGCTGTAGCTACGTTAGGAGACTGATTGCAGCGCCTCAATGCATGTTACAGCACAAGCAAAACTGCCAGACCAACCTATTACAACACCAAGGGGGTGCTAGCAGTAAAATAAAACCGCAATTATTTTAAAAATTTCGCTAGATACACACGTTACGGATTCAAGAAAATAACGTGTTTAAACTTATTACACAATTAACGGAGACATTTTAGAGGATAGTATATTAATAAGTTGACAGTTGACAGTCGTTTTATGATGGTTACGAGCAATGTTCCTTTGTTTTAGGATAAAGATTAGGTCGAATATTCGATGACAGGAAAGCTATTTAGTGTCAACGTGTCCTTTTCTCGACTGACGAATAAATTAAAGTCGAGTAAGCAGTCATCCGAAAATAACGTTATTGGTTATAACTTTTATAGATTTTAATATGATGTCGGGTTAATAATATTCCTATCCGTCTTCAAACGGAATTTCCCTAAATCGTGCTAGAATTCATTGCATGAGTTGGATGTCAGTTTTAAATTTTATATAAATTTAGGAGTGTAGAAGCGAATTTTGTTGCGAATTCAACGCATTTAAACTTTTGACAATTTTTTTTTTTCTTTTCTTAGCGCTAAAAATTATATATTTAATCGAATAATTTCTTTCGCAAATTATTCTTTTTTACATTGGTGAAAACATAAATATTCTTCAAGATTATGGAAATTTTAAGATAAAAATTCTGTAATCTTGCAAATGCCGAGTATTAGGATTCTAAGCGAATTTTTATGTGGCTAATAATTTAAACAGGAGTAAAAATATTTTTCCGTATTTTTTCGTTTCTGTCTTGTGGAAGAGAAACTTATACAGTCACACGTTGGACTATGTATGGCATATAAAGATTAATTTTCCTCCGATCCTTCATATAAAATTTCTCTACCGTATCTGATTACCCGGCTCATCGATTGAAAGATGAAGTAGACTATCCAGAATGTATGTGTATTTTTTACATATATAATTAAATGCTTTATTTTTTTATTTTTTTATTTACCATAAAAAAAACATGATTTCGTTTATATTTAAAATTAAAATAACGTTGTTTTACTTTTATTAAAATAATAATTAATTTTTTATTATTTTAAAAAATCCTATATGATTTATATGTTAAAAATATTTATTTTCTGTTCTGTTTTATTATAGAATGATGACGTAAAGAGCTACGTAATGATGAAAAAATTCATATTTTTCTACATAAACTGGCCGATTTCTTACACTAATTTAAATTATTAAACGAGCGAATGGAAAATTCCTTACACAGACTTTGAAGTGCTCACAACATGAATAATGATGAATACGTTACCGCATTTTTCCTCTTTACAAAATGGCGAAACTTTTAACAAGAAGACGAGCTGAATTTTTGATCCTCAACCACAATTCGTCACGAAATTTTCCGGGGTAGAATCTTTTACAATGTTTCTTTTATTTGTTTTTTTTTTAAGAAAGAAGCTATAACTATAAGCAAGATGGAAGTCTCCATACACGTAGTGAGAAGTAATCTAAAGAAAAATTCCACAAGATCCGCACGAAGAATAACGAAAATCTTTATAAATAATGAAAAAAATATAAGGAGAAAGATCTTTATCAGTGATAAATAATGAAAAATTTTCTAGAATTTTATAATGTATCCCAGTTTAGTCGAATATATATAGACTATATATTTTTTTAAGATTCAAACAATCCGTTTTTTCCATTTATAAGAAAATTGTGTTCGATAATGAAGTTTGAAGTAGATCCATTATTAAAATGAATTATTGATGGAGTTACAAGATACCAAAGTAATGATGTCCTATGAGAACTTAACTTTTATTTTATAGAAAAACATCACATAATATAACAGTTTTATCCAATTTTAATAACTCGAAATGAAGAAAACGTCAAAAAATAAAAATAAAAAATAGAATTAATTCAATGGAAAAATTCACTCGTAACAAATTTTTATCTTTACTGAATAAATGAATAAATCAAAACTTTAATATAACTGTCTCTCGAGATTTAATTTAGATTAAAAACTTTTTATTTCTTATATGAAGAATATAAGAAAAATCGTTACGAGTTTATAAGAAACAAGATAAATTATTTGATCCTAGTGTAAAGAGAGAAATATTTTATATATATTTTCTACAGTTACGATTCTGTTTCAAGCTGTTAAAGACTCCCATCATCATCATGAAAAAAGACCATTAAATTCGTTATTAATGAGACTTTTCTTGTATCGTCACAAAATTTTAACTCTTTATATTGATTGCGGTTGTTATTCCTTATTGAAACATAAAAATCTTTCCTTCTTTCTTCTAAAATACACGTAAAAGGAATTTATCTGAGAACGTACTGTAATTAGTTTCTTTTTAAGAATCTCTTAAAGCTAAAATAAATTTAATCCTATTACAAAATTAATTTTATTTTGGACTAATTATTTCTGTTATTTCGCTTCATTGTTTTATTATTGAAAGCAGAGAAAGAGAGGGGAAAAAAAAGTAAAAGAAAATTCTATAAAAATAATAATTAAAATATTACAGATTCGATAATTATAAATTTTTATTTTCTCTTGGTAACGAATAAAAGAAGTAATAAAAATTTTAATAGCGAAATAAACGTGATAAATTCGTTTAAAGTTTTTATTAAATGATAAAATGTATGATTTCTCTCTTTAAAACGAATTAATTGCACTGAAATTAATTATACTTTAAAAATGATAAAAATGTTCTTTCCACTTTTATATATATTGTGAGCTTCAATTAATTCATGAAAATAATAATCTGCTTAACAGTTTATAAGAAAATTAATCTGTACATGAAGTACGATCACTCTGAAAAGAATTAATCACCTTTTTAAAGAATGTATCCTCTATTTTAAATTTGATTAAAGATGTATGCTTAAAATACGTCTTAAATCTAGATTTGCTAATTATAAATTTTTTATATTTCATCTTCATGAAGATCAACTATTTCACAGTCCAAACTTAATTATATATCTGATAACCCAAGTCATGATTAGTATAAAGTTTTAACGCTATTTTTAAATGGATTAAAGTGTAGGTTAAAGGATGAGGCATCGAAATCGTCACTAATGCCTTCAAAATTTCACAAAATTTCATTTATTAATTCAAAATTTATTAATGAGAGACAGCATCGTGACTTAACCTCATAGTGAGAGTCAGCGGTGAGACCTTATACATCTATTAATGAGCTAGAACATTTTGATCTTATAAACCTCATACTTAGAGAGAGCATTGTGACGTTATAAATCTATTTTCCTTAGGAAAGTACGCTAACCATATGATTTTAATGTTGTTATAGCATATAATATATATTAAGTATATAGAAAGTTACATCATTAATATTTTATAATTGTTTTCAGAGCCGTCAGTTTTATTAGAGACACATTTGAATCGCAGACATCTTTAGAATATCGTAAATAATCATTATTCATGATGTGTATAAGAAAAATTTTCTCCTAGGAACATAAATCTTTTAATCCTTCGGCTAATTAATATCAGATTAAGAATTATGTCTGAGAAATAAATAAATACGAAGTAAGGATATTTATGACTGCTTCATAAATACTGTTGATAAGATCTAGACGTCTAATTATGATATTTTATTCATGAAAATTCTATTGGTTTTTAATGGAAAACAGTTATAAATTTAAAAGAAAAATGATCATAATAGAATAATTTTTTATTGCTATTATTATTGGATTTGAGGAAATGATTGAAGAGAATCACATATAAGAGATTAAATTATACCATTCGCATAAATTAATGCATTGGTGTGTATAGTTTATGATAACTGTCAGTCTCCGGTTAAGTTTAACAAGTTTATTCAATATAATAGTTAACTTTAATTATATTAATATTTTACTTCAATTAAATAGCTGTAGTAGCAGGAGAAAACATTTTTATTTTGGTAAAGGTTTCAAGTCATCTTCAAACATCTTTTGATTTGATTTGATCGCAAAAATTCTAATCCGTTAACATCTTGGCAATAAACGTGTTGCTTAGAATGTTAACGGATTAAAATTTAGTAATCAAAGTCAAAGTAGCTGAAGATGTAGCCAAGCTAAAATATCCTTGATTGCCTTGAGAGCTATACGTTTTATTTAGTTAGAAAGTAGTTCAAAGATCCGTTTTCTGCAATTTAATCAGATTTTCTTTAATTTGATCATATAAATCTGTACTGTTTCCATGTGATTAAAGTTTAAATATCTCAAAAGCGCTGAAGCTTTTGTGCTAAAAGTTGATTATAACTTTATGATCGAGAAGATAACATAAATTAATCATCTCTATAATCGATTTCAACTGATTGCAGGAGAATATTATGGATATTGCTCAATATAATAATTTAATCGATAACGCAATATCTGTATTCGTAAATATGTCAAATAATTTTAGTTTTGATGGAAAAGTTAATGGGTTCTCTGCAAAGAATGAAAAACGAAGTACGAACTGTATAAGAAAGCATGAGAAAAGATGGAAAGGATGCTGTGCTGCCAAAGTGTGGAAGGCTACTAGCAGAAAAATAGAGAGATGAAGACGTAGATGGATTATGCCCTCTGACAGGAAAAATATGCTAAATTCTGTATTTTATTTTTGTAAACAGTACATTTAAATTTTTTGATTCTTGCTAAAAATAAATATTATGTTATGGTAAGCATAAAGCTGATTCTCGGGTAATTATAAATCTAATAGTATTTGGTCGATTAACGATTCATTTTTACTCGGTTATTTTCAAAAATTGTTTATTATATTTACAGAAAAGTAACGTTCGTTTTATCAAAATAAGATTGTTACAGTTCAAATAACAGTGGATGAAATTCAATGCAATACAACAGCAAAAATCTGAGATCACTGTTCTAAATTGTATTTGATTTCGAATACGCTTTTAAACTTCGTTTCTCTAAATATTTACTTTCTTTTCATTCTAACAAATTGCAGAATATCTTTCTATTTAAACATATTTTGCAATTCTCTTTGTTGAAATCTTTTTTTTAACATGTCAGAAACTGTAAGGATTATGTCGAAAGCATTACCATTATAATCCCAGATTGCTTTATGGATTTTTTACAGTATCCGTTTTGTATGCATAAATTTAAATAATCGTTTAAATAGCTAATAATGCAACAATGATTTTTCTTAGCAAATGCATTAATGATCGGTGCAGAAGTTTTATTATAGGCTAGTTGAGTATACAGGGAAGGCATTCATACTTACGGGAAAAAGAGGGGTGATTTGATGAAATTATTTAATTTTAAAAGTTATTTTGCGTTTAAATTCAATAATTAATTAACTTTTATCAAACTAAATATGATTACAAATTTTTTCCATGAATAGCAAAGCTCAACTATGATAAAATTCTCTAGCAATAAACCTCTTTATGTATGTACTAAGAAAATGATTGTTGCATTATTAACTATAAACGTTATTGAATATTGCATGTTTCCATATATAAATCAAGAAAATAAGCTAAAAATTTTTCTACGAATGAAAAAGTATTCAAGCATGTTAATGGAAATGCAAAGGAATTAGTAAAAAAATCCATTAGCAATAGAAAAAAGATAAATAAATAGGAAAAAAAAAAAAAAACATTTTTTACTCTTTTTGCCAATGGAGAAAAACATGGAATTAACTTAAAATCTTCCAAATCTTACTTTATTGAATAAATGCTTTTGAAATTCTAATCAATAATAATTCATCAATTTAAAGAATACTTGCCTTTACTCGCTTTAAGCTATTCGACGAACATGAATAGATGTTTGTGTAAGAATATAAAATTTTTATCGTTTATACACGTCTTAAAAAGAGTTGCAAAATTAAAACATCAGAAATCGATTTGTATGCTACATAGCATGGGGAATAAAATATAGTAGTATACACATGCCATTTGGATGATGAGAGTATCAAAAATTGAATTGGAAAAGTCCAATATCTTTTCCATCTGACAATCACTATTATCAAGAGAAAGGTTCATGAAACGTGGGCATTTCATCTAATGAAACGTCATATACTTTCTCATTATAGGAGTTAAGAAGTATTATGAAAGCTTAACTAAAATTAATGCATACATTTTTAATCACTTATTTCACAACTATTATTAAAAATTATTTATTCTAATTTTTTTCTATTATTTTTAATTCTATTATTATTAAATAAACGTATACTATTTCAATTTATATAGCTACATGAAATGTAGAATATCATATTTCCTCCTTGCATCAGATGATGAGTCCATGATATTGATAATGACTCATGAAAAAATTATGAATGCCTCATGAAAAAATTATCAAATCTGTAGCCTATATAATGAGACTTGGAGTATATGAAAGTGATATTATACTTTATACTCAACCATTTTACTTTATTATTGATATTTCGAATATATGTGCATGATATTTTCTATATTTTCTACATATATAAATAGAAGGACATTTCAAAACATTAATTCAACTGATTAAACTGCTAACGAAAATGTTACTTTTATCAAATTTGGCGTGTTCAGATCGTGTATATTTTTGATGAAAATGCTGATTTAATGTTTCTAGCTCAATTACTAGAGCATATTAATTTTATTTCGTGCTACAGGTCGAAGTTTAAAGCATAAATTATCATTTTCTGCTTATTAAATTTTTACATAATAAATAATTTTTTCGGATGTATAAATTAACATTTTATAGCTGAAAGACATTATTTTAAAAAAATGTTAATCGATAAAATTGACCTATATATTCAGTTCTATATTAATGGTATTATTTTCATATCAAATACATTTTGAGAATATTATCTTGTATATTATTGATTATTTTTTATTATTGATGGATATAAAAATTGTTTATTATTGAGAATATTACGCTATTGATTACTTTTATCTTAATTTTCTCAGAAACTGTCGGAAATTTCCGAATAACTGACGTTTTTCTCCATCAGTCGAATTCTTCTTTTCTTATATAAACATAAAAATAAATTAATGGATATTAAAACAAATTAAATAACTGAAAAAATTTGTTGATATATTTTTATCGATCTAAATAACGAAAATGCATAGTAAAAAAAAAGTTAATACATTTTCTGTAATCGTAGGTTTGAACAAACATTCAACAGAAATCGAACTAAAAAAAACGAGAGAGAGAACCAATAATGATAATTCAATAAAAAGAAAAAGATAAATAAATATAAATGGAAGAAAAAAATCTTCACATATTTCGTGTATTTTGTTCGTCGAAGCGGAGAGATAGTAACGTTTTCCTTTGGAGAAATAATTCAGTTATTCAAAACATCCGCTATTGAAATGTATGTAAAATAAAGTCAAGCAACCATACGAAAAATAGATAACTGAGACGTTAAATGAATTGTTTTTAATGGGATATTTAAAAAAATAAAATATTATATATTTCTAAACTGCCGGAGGTTAATGACGTACGAACGTCTCAATCTATTCCACGTTAATCACAATCCGAATCAAATGAGAGGAAAATAATTCGCATTTAAAATCTAAATAATTTTCGTTTCGTAAATCGTTTTGTGGGTTTAAATGAAAAATGACATTTTGTATCGCTGTATCTTGTAAAGTTTTGATCAGAATGATTACACAAAGTTTCAAATTTAATTATATTATCTAATTTTATAAAGAATTTTTGGAAATATTTTCTTTGTTATATGCCATATTGAATCGAAAGCAATAACAATTCTCATTGAATTGTTTACGAGAACAGCATTATACGAGTTTCTTACTTCAAAAGTTTTTTAAGTCTGTTTTGGACAAAATTATCCGAAAATTCGATTTTTATAATTACTCTATGTACGTTTTAACAGTTAACAAATGTTCGGAATTAATATAGTTCTTACTGAATAAATAAAACAAAATTATGCACCTTTTTTAAAAAAAAAAATAAAGAAAATTTATGTGCAGAAATGTTTTCTTGTATTTATACTCCATTCAGAAGATATTTTTTTGCTGCTTTTACGCCTTTACGTTTTCAATTTTCATCAAACTGATGACCTTTACTGCATTTGAGATTTGTTGATTCCACTTGGGAAGATAAATTGACTGGATATTGTCTTCACTCAAAATTCTCTTGCAAGCACTATCAGAGCTATTTTTTCCGATAAGTTATCATATAACTAGCAAGAGATCATCTACGAGATATTGCTCTTCAATTTAAGTTCTTAAGAAGTTCTTTTAAAAGTTTCTCTCTTTTAAAAACAGATAGCAAGAAGTTGGCCTATACGTATAGAATTTGAAATATTTCCAAAACAGCAATAAACATTTATTTAATATATATATTTTTTAATTTTTATATTATAGAATATCGTATTGTTTTAACAGATACAGTTAATTAATCATTGAATGGCTAATATATATTAATTTTATGCAAAGTTAGATAAGTGCCGAAACTGTAAACTAAATTACCAGATTTATCAAAACGGTTATATTCGGTTACATATTTTGATTTATCTCTTTCACTTGCAGAAATATGGATACCATTAGTCGTAATTTTGAAAGACATAATTACCCCGAGGAGATATCTAATATTATCTGAAATCTAAATCGAACTTTGCACAAGTTACTGAAAGGCATTCCATCTAAAATTTACATTTAATTACCTTCCATTATTCAGCAAGAATTATAGAAATTATCAACATAATTTTTCGAGAAAAACTTAACTTTTTTTGTAATTAATAAGTATATAGATAATGAAATTTGAATAACCAAACAATAATTATTATTATTATTATTATTATTATTCTCTCGAGTTTTAATTATAACTTTCAGCTATAATTTTCTTTAAAGGTAAAATTTTTATTTTATTTTTCTTTCGGTATCTAATAACTTCAAGGTAGAATGTGTTTTAGTTATGAAAAGTCTCTTCTTCTCTTTACATAGTAGAAAATTCATTATTGCCGTCAAAGAAAGCTGCCAGTAAAAATAATGGATATTCATATCTGACGTAGTCAAATAAATTAAAAATATGGAATTAAATTAGCAAGAAAAGAGGTCACGTTGACATCGAATAATCTCATTATTCCGCTAAAATGTATTGAAACGTAAGGGGAATGTTTCTTATTATTTTCACTGATTAAATTTTCACGAATAATAAAAATTATTCTGTGGATGAAATAGCATTTACTACAACGTGATAATTCGAATTTGCGGATATTTTTACTATTAACGACAAAGGTTATAAAAATATACGTGCGGTCGATGTCCACGGAAATATATTTTTGAGTATCTCTAACTTTGCGCTCGTAAACTCTATAGAGTTGAAGTTCTTTGTACTCCTAATTCAACGTTGATATATTTACCTAATCTCAAAAATATATTTGTAGTTCATTTGTTGCATTAAGTTTAGTATTTGATTTAAAATCCTTCACCATGCTCGAGAAGATGGCTGATAATACAGGATTACTCCATGAATGAGGTAATGGTTTGTGGATCAATTCCTTAATTCCCTTGTACATTAAACGAATAGCAAAGAGTTTATCGAATAGTACATATTCCTTTTTATTCTATCATTTCATTAATTAAAATTAGAAAACTGTTCAGGACCGCCGATTTAATGATGAAATTCATACGCACGCAAATACGCCATCGCTTCTATAAATTTTAAATATGTATTTTTAGATAAATACCTATAAAATTTTATGAAAAATAAAAAAAAATCAAATAAATTTAAATAATTTGAATGTCAGAAATTCTCTTTTATCGTTAAAAAATGCGAATATGTCAATAAACCGCATTCTCTATCGCTCTCACTGTAGATTCGCTTTTTAGCGATACGGCAGATATCGTGACGTGACTCACTTCTAAATAATCGGATTATCGTTGAATGTGACAAGAAAAGAATGATTTATCGATCCAAATCTCACACAAACAATCGTATTGATATATTTTAAAAGCTAGTTTCGATTATCTTTCTTTTTATTTATCGGCGCAATTTAAAAAAAAAAAAAAAATGTTATAAATTTAAAGAGCAGGAAGAGACAAACTACCCTCAACTCGGATATGTAAAAAAAAAAATTTCTGATATTTTTCTAATTCACGGTCTCGTAACACGATAGAATATAAATCTATTTTCATTTTATCAATATTGTTTCGCAGGATAAAATATTTGGAGAGAAAATATACGTCTAATAAAATTCTACTAAGAAAATTTCTACTGGAGTTGTTAAGGGCCGATTTACGTTACTGCTTAAGTGATTTATCGGATATGTTCTTTAACTTTTCCAGCAAAAATAAATTACTGCCATTTGGACATGTTACAAAACTAAAACTTTCTCAATTAATAGTGTTTACACATTTATTTTTTTTTTTTCCTTCCTTTGGAACGACTGAAAATCGATTTAAATTTACATAATATTCCATTTTTATAACAAAGTAATATCTGGAGAAAGTACACAGAAATTATTTATGTACTTTCTTCGATATTACTTTCTATATCTGGATACAAACTAAACAGACAGGAAACGAACAATCTACTTAGTAGAGTACAGTTATTCAGATTCTATCGATTTTATTTTTTATATATGATATATAGTAAAATTTAGGATGTGATCAATAATCTCGATTTGAAATTACTACGTATTCTCGAGTTTTAAAAATAATTATATTGGTTTTTGAAATAAAATTTTATCTATGAGCTTATAGGTTTCTGCTAAAACTACCTTAATTTGTATAAACAGAACAACCTGTTCTTTATTCATAAGCATAACTTGTACCAGGTTGAAAAATATGTTTATTGCTTTAATACTGAATTTATATAAGACTACTGATTTATTTATGAGTTTCGAATGTCGAAAGTAAACAACTTCAAGAAGTTTCATAACGTGCTGCAACTAATATTTTCGGTAGTTACAACAACTGTATGCAAAGTCGTAAATTTAAATAGGTTCAAGCCATTTGCTCCAAGTAAATTTATTTTTCCTTTTTTTTTTTCCTCTGCTCTCGAGAACTTTAAGCGTGACTTTTAGGTTAAGAAAAATGATATCTAGCTATAAATTCTTATAAAAAATAAATAATTTAGTAACTCTTTTAAAAATTCTTTCTTTGTGATATTTAGTAGCGTATATGTACAAATCACATTTGCTCTCTGTCAGTCTCGCACATATGTGTGCAGAGATTTTAGTATTTATTTAATCAAAATTTATCTGGAAAATAATAATTTTTTTATTGGATTTCTACATGCATAGTAAAAGAATTGATAAATGAATTATTTATATAAGAAATAATAAAATTGACTTATGAAAGATTCTAATAATAAATATATTATTCCGTTTTAAATATTCTACCCATATATATGCAAATTTGTCCTTTGTAAGTTAATTAGTAGAATCACTTAGCATCTACCTTGATGTATAGCAATTACCCTTTCCTTTAGTAATTATTCAAAACATGTGCTATAACATTGTTTGCTGCTTCATTATCTGTAGTTAGTTCGAAAAATATTAAATAAAATTCAAAATATATTCGTTTTGCTTTAGAAACTTACTTAAGATGTTTTGATTTTTTATAAATATTCTGATAAAAATAATTATTTAACCTGCAGAGAAGTTATTTAGTTGCGACAGTCTAATTTGCACTGGAAGAAGTTTGGACATTGCATGATAAACATTAAGTTAAGAGATTAAATTTTTTGACTTTCTTGAAGTATGACATCTTTTTTAATTAAAGAAATACATAATTTAATTATTTATTAATAATAACTTTGAGGATATATCATTTCAGTAGTTAAATTCGATTTCAAATTAATAAAGTTAAAGAATAAAATCATTACAAATCTTCATCTTGATGCAGGTGATGCATTACAAGATGAAATATCAAGAAAATTTGAAAAATGCATTTAAAACAAAATTTTTATATAAGAAACTCATGTTTTTTTCCTTCGATCCAAAATTTTAATATTGAAAAATCTAACTCATGAATCGATGCAAATTTTCCTCCAAGCTAATATATATTATTTAATGAATTCAAACTGAAGACTTAAAAAAAATACACACACACACACACATATATATATATATATATAAGCAATCAAAATTTTAAATATAAAATTTTAATAGTTAGAATCTGATAATTTAATTTGTTCTGGAAGTAGAAAGTTAATCTGTTTAATGGAAAAATTAATATTTTATTTCCAGTCTGAATGATCATTTTTAAATGATTGAAGCTACAATGTTAGTTAATTCATTATCAATTTCAGCACCTATTAAGCTTAATCATCCTGCTAATTTTCATAGAAATTCATTAATTATTTCACATATTAAGAGAGTACTGTACTGTGATTATTACCGTACTGCATCTCAAAAATTCGTCATTTTCGAATGGCCGGAGATGATGTAAAGTTGCAAAATGCATCTTCGAGATTGCTTTTAATGGCAGAACATATCTACAGAATTTCTCGAAAATATATTAATTATTTCAGAAGTTATTAATAGTGAACACAGAATAAATAGTACGTAATCTTATATTCCTCACTTTCCTTCAGTAAGTAAGTTAACAACTTTTCTGAGATATTTCTTTATGATAGTATTAAAATATGTAAAATTTAATAATGACAAAATATTTTCCAAAAAATGAAAGAGAGAAAAGGAATAAATATTTTATTATTAATATCGTTTCGGAACTGGTAATTGGATATAACAGTTTCTTCTGAGTAGAATACATCATTTATACTGAAAAAAGTTAAGATAGAATATTAGAAGGGGGATTCTTTTCGCCACAAATTCTGACATTTAAGAGTTATTAAGAGGATTATAGATTGAAAAAAACTAAAAGTGTTCAATTTAGAAACTGAACCCAATCATGCGAAATGATTTCCTTGGAAATTTTTTTCGAAATAGCTTAGACTTGCAATTTTCTTTCTAAAAATTATCTTTTTTTTTTATAAAAATATCACATTAAAAATAAAGAAAATTAGCAAAGTGAAAGAAAGCTGATAAAAACAAGGTAAATATTTCGCTATAATGAATCTAAACGATTATTAACTTAACTTTTATTTTACGAAATGTCATAACTATCGTTGATGCAGCATTTGCGATTTTTTAAAATGTAGCATTAGGCTTACTTAATATGAGTTTGTTAAATAGCCTGTTAATGTCGTTAGAGATTAAATCAACATTAATAAGCATAGAAAGATCATTATATTCCGTTAAAGTTACGAATGTCTTAATGATCTCACAGCTTCTTCCATAATAGCAATTGAAAACTAGCGGAAGTTATTTAGATTTAAATATATATATTTTTAACTTTTATTAACTATTTTTATAATTTAAAACTTTGATATTTACGTTCAAAATAACTGCATTCGGTTTAAATCTCTTTTTACTATTTCAAAATAAACAGTTTTTCTGGTTAAATATTGCTTTCTTTTACAGAAAACACGCTGCTCTTCACACTCACAATAAATATCCTTCAACCTGAAAGCAAGCTTTATAGGGATAACGTGTTTCTTTTTTCTGGTTAATAAAAGTCGAGTTACAGAAGATTTATAAAACACTATAAATGTTTTTTACTTTTACGGTAAATATTATTTCTCATTAAAAGTACAAGTTAGTGTGGAGAGAAATCAATCAAAAATAATCCTGAGAGATTTTATGTTTCGTTCATTATTCGAAGAGTTAAAGTTGAAAAATTATTCTCCACATCCATTCTGTTGATTAAATAAAAGGTACAAAGAATGATTCTGTTTATTTATATAGAAAAAAATATATAGGAAGGCGTCTATCTTTTATAGATCAGATATCAATCCATCAGCTGCACAGAAAGTACAGATTTTTAATTTAAATTGTAATGCTTTAATATAATTTACTTAATCATAAAATTTTATTATCACTTTGATATAAAGTTCGCAAAAATGATGTTGTAGGTATCACCTTATGATCCCATTTGCCTTAGTGTCTCCCATGAGCATATCATTATTTTGCCATCAGTTAGGATTATCGTTTGAATTATATCTTCAACATCAATAAAAATAATATTAAATAAAAATCTAAATACTCGAATTTTATTAATTTTATAAAGTATACGTTATAAGAATCTTTATTCTAAATTATTTTTGCAGTAGAAAATTTTCTTTAAGGCTCGAATAATTTTAAACAAGAAAATTGGCGTAGTTTTAATTTGATAAATTAAGTGAAAAGTAGGCTATTGGATTTGTGAAGGAAAACTCCCAAGAGTGCACCTTAAAGAATATTGATTACTTACGAAATGCCGAGAAGTAAAGTTGTTCCAACAAACAGCTGAACAAAGAAAATTAAAGGAAAACAGCCAACAGTTAAGTTAGACACACACTGAACAGACAGAGAGCAAAACTTCCAGACTTTGCTTTTCTGTTCAGTCCAGTTGTTGATAAGATTCAATGTTCTTTTCTGTTTTTGTTTGGTTAAGCATAATCTTCGCAAATAAAGAACCAATCTGTTGATATAAGGGAATGTTTCTTCTAATAAATCAATAGAACTTCTTCCTTTCTTCTCTGATGTATTTATAGAACTTAATATAAGAAAAAAAATATTTAATCTGTATATTTATAAATATTTTATATTTTGATTCATAAATTAATAGATACGGAATTAATTATTATGATTAAAGTAACTTCCACATTTTAAAGAAAATACGAGAATGTGAGAAAAAAAGCTACACAGAAGATGATAGACTAGATCGATATATCTAGCTGCTATAAAATGTATCAAAAATTACACGAATTTATTTATTTAGTTTAATATCATAGAGTAGGCCTACAATAATTCTTGATATATGTCGAAAAATGAATCCAGCAAAAGAATTTGACTTGAAGAATTCATGATTCGAGAAAAATATATCTTAACATGAAAACATGCCATGGTTGCTGATATAAACAACTTTTGACGATGTATTTTTCGCGAGATTTGTTCCTGAAGACCATCACGTAAAATCGATTCCTTGAGAATGATGGTAGTTTCTATTGTCTTAATTGCTTTTGACATACAATTTGTCAAGTTCAAGGGCCATTCAACTACAATGTCTATTTATATGGACGTAAGCCTTCCATTTATAGTACAAAATTACAGTATATTATTTTTTTATATTAAAAATATACATATTTATCTTATGACGTTTACATCTTCTAATCAAAATTAAGTCATTTTTATGCGTTATTGATTTAATTTTATTTAAAATTGAGCGAACTTAATTAAAAAAAAAATATATATATAGTGTATGCTGCATGTGTTTGAATTGATATAAATAATCATGTAATTAATATATTAACTGTAAATATTATTTTAAATATTTAAAAAAATAATAATAATGAATATTTTAAAACATGCATTAATCTTAAAATTAATGCGATTTTTTTGCTCTTTTTATTTCGTAAATTTATTTTTTAATAAACATTAATTTGCAAAATTTTAATTTTTATTAACTTAAAGAATAAAAAATTATTAAATGTTTATTATTGAATCATTAAAACAAACATTAATATAACTCAAAATAAAAATCATAAGCTTTTACTGTTGAATTACAATAATAATAACTTGAATTCGGCAGTTTCTTTCATTTAATTCATTAATACGAAATTAAGTTTTAATGTATCATTTATTATTAAGATTAAATTTTAACCAGAATTATTTTTTTTATAAATTTTAATTAATTTTTTTTTTTTTTTGAGTGCTTTCATTAACCGACTATAAAGTATGTTTTTGTTTACGAATGGAACTACTGATATAAGTTAGCATCTTGTGCGTGAGCTGTTTCTTAACAATCAAATTAAAACCGTTACCCAATTACAGTTTTTGTAATATTTGTTTGCACAAGAACATTCTTTATTTTTTCGTTAAGCATCTTTCCAATAGTTGAACAAAGCAGATGATTCCCGGATGCTTTATGTTCTTTACTTAAATCTCCAGAACAACTTCTGAACTCATTATCTCTAAAACCTCTTTTTGTTATTCGTTACAGGAACTTTTCACAAACTACTGACTTTACTTAAAATATTAAAATAAAAATGCCAATAAAATCAAAATTTCTAAGAATCTTAACTGATTAACTAAACATAATACTATTAAAAAAAAACAATAATAAAAATAATAATAAATCCAAAATGCAATCAATGCTATATTTTCATAAAAGTCAGAAAGAAAAATTAAATTACTTTAAACAAATCTGTTTAAATTATAAAACTAACTTTAAAAATGGAAAAAATATATCAAAATTTAAAAAATTCATTCGTATAATTAATGTTTTCTGGAAAATCTCGTATGAACGATTAAGAATTTCTAAAGTTTTCCAGAGCGTACAAGAAAATGTAATTGAATCTAGTAAGATATGCAAAAGAATAAAAGAATATTGCCAAAATTTTTGAAGTAAACAACACTAAAGATGTAGGTTAAAGTATATTTTATTAGTAATGATCATCTGAACATATCTGTAACTGTTTACTGCAGAGTTCTTGCATTTTTTATAGGAAAAAGATTAAGATTTACGTGTGAACTAGTAAATTATGCATATGCTGTAGGTAAAGGCAATGAATGGCAAATCATGTGTAATTGAAAAAAATAAACTTCAGCAAACTCGATTAACGAGCTTCTAGATGCTGTTATATTCTTAACTGCACAGAACTCATTATTAAATGATGGAGGCAGCATTAGTATGCATGAATCAAGTGGCATCTCATACAACTATGTTTAACTAGAAAGTCTAAGTGCACATCATAGTAATCTAATAATTTAAAACTTTGTAAACTTAACTATAATGCAATTATTATTTAATTTTAAGTAGATTATAAGTTAAATACTGTAATTTTTCTGAATGATTGCTTAAAAAAATATCTGTAATCCATATATTTTATATAAATATCCATTATGGTGACAATTATGGAAATATATAGAATCTAATCAGAAATTAAGAACAAAAATAATTTTATTGATGATAATTTATAAATAGCAGAAGAAAGACGAACTATAAAATTAAACAAGGTGCCCTTAGGGATGTTTTTAAAATATTATATTATAAAAAATATAGATTAAAAATTCAATTATATTAAACAAAATTTCCGGTCAACAAACAACAGAGCTGTAATTAAATATAAAGTTATCAAACATTTTTTACTTTAATTATATTTATATTAATAACAAGCAATGTCTTTTATCTGCTTGTAGTAGACATAAATCCCCTCAAAATGGAGCTATAGTCTTGAAAATTCGACAGTACTTTCATTGATGATTGTGGTCAATACAACGATGATCAGAATTATGCTAGGAATTGCGGCTTTTTGGGGCTCATTCCTAGCATAATTCTGAAAGCAAGCCTTCAAGTTTTGTTCGAATTTGAGAATTGCTGGATCTTTTTATTATCTAGAAAGTTTTAACGCTGAAAATACTAGGATTATAATTCTGAAATAGTCATCGGGTTCAAACATGTAGTCATCAGATATGTAATATCATCACTGACATTGTGAGATAATTCTGTTATTGGTCACAGGATCTTTAAGATGATGTCACCATTGTATCATCCTCTGACATAACAATAAACGATTTCATAAATATATCCGATGTACTGTATTATATCATTATGATGTCGAAATGTGACACTAGAAATATGTATCCAATATATAATGTCAAGGCGAAGTAACAATTGATATGATTGTTCACATATAAACAGGAAAATTGTATTCCAGAATGCCCGCTTAACCATGTTAGTATCGTATTTTGACTTGATTAATTTTGGATAATAATTTGATTTTTTATACAGCATTTTTCTCTTTAACAATTAACTTATCATATAAAGGAAATGATCATAATTTAAAATACTCGATCCACTGCTTGAGTTTCTTGAATGTTTTCGTAAGCAATGCAAGTTTAGTTTCCACACGATTGAAAATTTACAAGTTTAAACTCTGGCAAACTCGATTAACAAGTTTCTAAATGCTGTAATATTCTTAACTGCACAGAACTCATTATTAAAAGATGGAGACAGCATTAGAATGCATGAATCAAATAGCATCTCATACAATTATGTTTAACTAAAAAATATAAGTATATATCATGATAATCTAATAACTTAGTTTATTTTTGTAAACTTAACTATAATGCAAATAATTATTTAATTTTATGAAAAATTAAAAAAATTCCCTAAAATTAGGGAAACTTTGAAATTCCAACATCTTGTTTCAAACAAGAAGAAGCAACAATTAAATTTAAAAAATCTTCGCAGCTTCAAAAAATAAAATAAAATTTAAGGTAATTATATAAAAATAAGAACAAAATTAAATTTTTACAACCTCTCACAAGAGATTAATATGCGTTTATCAAAGTATAAATTTAATAAAAGTGTTAATAAAAAATTTTCAGAATTTTTTAAAATATTTAAAGCATCTCTAAACTTTCATCAAAAAAATTAGTTTATTATTTGATTAAATTGATATGAAAAATGGAATTAAAAACTTCAAAGATGTAACATCTATTATATGATTAGTATACGTTACAATTTACATTAATGATAAAATGAAAAATTAAAAAAAATTACATTTTATGGTAAATCGTTTTAACATTAAGAAAAAAAAAGATAAAACAAGACCTACAAAGTATTCCCATTCAACATTATACGACTGTGCATTAAAAGTACAAATAAGTAATCTGGCTTTGGACATTACCGAAAAAATAACGATCATTAAAGTGTACCATTAATACTTCTTAAGACAAATTTACTTGTCATTACTAGAGGGGAAGTGCCTATTCAGTTCTTGCCTCATCACCGACTAAACGAGGACATTGATTTATAATAAATGCGCTTTATTCTTTAAATGTTCCTTGTTTTCTTTTAGAGATGTTACTGTAATTGGAGTAAGGAAACGTTCTTTTAACTCACTCGTTTCCGTCACGGATTAAAAATTTTACATCTCTTTTTATTCGGAAAATTTACATACGTTAAATGAGTTAACATTAAACACATTTCAACTGTTTAAGCTCTCTTAATTGATACTTTATTTTTTGTATGCACAATTAATTAATTTTCGCATTTAATTAATATTAGGTTAATAAATTATGAATTAAGTTCACCAAACATAAAAATTTAAAAATGTCAATAAATTAAAATTAATTCACGCAGTTGGGAATTATTTTATCTCTTAATGTTCTGGCATTAAATCTTTTCTATTTATTTTGTGGCTTAAATTAATTATATATTTATCAAATTACCTAATTAATAAATAGGTTTTTTTATCATTTGTAATTATTTTTTTTTTACATTTCCCATTGTATTTTTTCGCATTTAATAAAGAATTGTTCTCTAAATGCGGTATTTAATTGGAAAAAATTTTCTCAGTAAAAAATCCCATGAACGTCATGCTGTTGTCGCTAAGTTCTTCATATATATTCTTCCCATTCTTTGAATACTTTTATTTATTTAATTACTACCAAAGAAAATGGCCAAAATAATGCCTACCATCTGACAATGATTTGAAGAAAAAATTGAGGAAATAATTATATTCATGGCAATCATTAAAGGAAAATAATGGATTCGTCCTTTCCTTCGTCTCTCGTTATTATTTAATGAACATTATTCGTACTATTTTTTTCCTTTATTTTCTTCATTTACGGGTAAAGAGATTTCTTAATTGTCCTTTTCTGATTCACCATGGCACATCTTATTTTATTTTGAATTATCGTTTTTCTTCTCTTCTTTCTGCTAATAATCTTTCATCAATAATCTTAATTCGCTGGACTCATTCATTTTGTTCAAGCACGCATCAGATTGCTTCAGTTATTCGTTCGATCCTTCTTATTTACCCATTTTATAAAAATCCCACTTAGTCAGATTGATTTTATATTTTTTGAACAATTAGAATCTACGTACAGTATTTTTTTTATTTAATATTGAATTATTTTTGCTTAAAATTTTTTTTGATTTTTATATTCGTTTTATTATATAAATTGTCTCACCATCTTCTGTTTAATGCTTTAGACTAAAATATTGTTTACAAAAATAAACTTTTTCAATAATTCATGTCCATAAATCAGTTAAAATTACTAAACATTACTAGAAACTTTTTATATATTTTTAATTTTTTATAGATTTTCTTGTTTAATTTGTTATTTGAAATGAGAAATGGGAACATGCTGCAATAAGTTTCGCTTAGCTTATACTTTATTCACTGGCCTTTATTTCTGATTTGAATGCATAATTTTTTTTCCTTTACCTATTTTTTTTCAGGGCAGAAGCGATTAAAGAGTATTAAAAAGATAGTGTGATCCCCATGGATTCCAAAACAAATCAATATTCCTTTTTTGATTTTTGTGTAAGTTTCTTATCAATTTTTTATACTTTCTTTTGTAATGAGAATAGTTTTGACGAGGCGACCATATCAAAAACTCTCTTATAATCTATAAAGCAAATATATTAGTTCATTCCATGATAGATCGTTCGTTCTCCTAGGAATCGGAACTGTTATGACGTTTCTCTTATGACCTTTTGGTTTTCGGAAAGTTTTTCTTGTTCAAGAATTTTTCGATTTTGTTATTGATGTTGATTATCTCCAGAAGTTTTTTTTTAGATGGATATTGGTTAAGGTTGATATTTTGGCGATAATTTCGTTCTGCAGTTTAAAAACTTAATTTTTAAATAATAAAATAGGGTAAAAACTTCATTTAAAAAAATCGATGTGGAATAATCAAACTTAATTAATACATTATTCGAAGTGAAAAAAAAATGCAAACATTACAAGTAAGAAGTTTCGTATAATGGAATTCTCACACCAGTTTTACGAAGTTCAGTTTTCTTAACCTATAAGTCTAGCAAAGATCGATTACCAAAACAGATACCTTCATCTAACAGACCATCTTCCTTTCAGGCAACATAACTGCAAAAAAAAGGAGAGAATGAACACACAAAACATTTAACCATCTTAAATTAAGGAGAAAGGAGAAAGAAAGTTGCAAGTGTACAATACTCTATGATTAACTTCTTGCTTAAGTTTCTGTAATTTCGTTGTATCGATTTTGAAATTGCTGGAAATTTACTTTTTTCAACATTATATTCTGAAATATTATCACATAAGATCTACTACAATCTCAAGATTTCTTATTTAAAATTCAGCAGAAAAAAATCATATAAATTTAAGATCAATTGTTTAAGTGAACTCATTAACAGATGTTTATACTATATTACTTAAATATTTCAAGTTTAACTGGAAATATTTAAGTATAAAATATTTTCAAATAGCTTACTGTATTTGAAAATTGTCTATTAACATAGTAATTTCTGACTAATTAAAATAATTATTATCGTTATATCCACATTTCTATAATTTCCTTTATAATATAAGATGTTTCATCATTTGTAACGTTTTCTACCGTATTGATAGTATTTTCTTTTTTTTCGAATCTATTGATAGTTTTTTTTCTCGTTGTTTGAATTGAAGACTTTAAATTCAACTTCTCCAATTCAAACAATGTAACTTCGAACTTTTAAGCAAACAGACTAATAAGAAACTTGGCACTGCTTCTATTCCTCTAATTTAGAAATATTTCGGAGACTAGAAACAGAAATTCAATCTCCTGTAAATATTTATCTTCAACCTAATCTCTTGTAATTTAATTTTCAAAAATTTTTTAAAATATACTCGAAATAATTATGCAAGCTTTGTTTCTTATAGAATTTACGAGTTTATTAATTGCTATAAATCTACGGTGATAATTTTATCTTTTGCTTTAAAATAAACAAATTGTGATTGCTTATAGTTGACGAATTTTAAATATTTCTTGAGATTAACTGAAGATATTTCGTATATTTATACATCTTAGTGCATATGGATGCATGCTGAAGTGAATATTCTAACTGTTTATACAAATGTTAGCTTTCATATTGCAAAGACTCCTGAATACTGATCAAGCATAACCATGCCGGATTTGTCGGCCGGATTGGCCGCGTGGAAACGCTTCGGCTTTCCACTCTGGAGGACCCGGGTTCGAGTCTCGGGTCC
>WUQG02068723.1:0-27569 GCA_011317285.2 Androctonus mauritanicus | reverse complement strand
ACGAACCCATTAGAGGTTGACCAGATATACAGTAGTGGGACATGTGATTAATGAGCTGAACTCATAATCTATCCCAGATACGTCAAATAGAAAGGAGAATCCTTATCACGCAGCTAGCCACATTAATGATTAACATTAATGTGGCTAGCTGCGTGATAAAATTAACATTAATGGTGAACATTAATGAACATTTAATGATGATTCCAAAAATATTTTTTTGTTTAACCTTTGATTATTTCCTTCGAAGTTATTGGCTTTAAACATAAAAATATTAATGGAATTCATGTTTGTTTATATTTAAATAGGGAATTAATTATATGCAAAAAATGTCAAGCAATGCATGGTAATCATGCTATTATACAATGAATATTGTATATATTATTTTGATTAATAATTTTCATTCACATAGATATCACGTTCAGTTTACCAATTATGTATTTTTTATATAGATATATTTTACACATTCATGAATATTTATAGTATAGTTAATTTAATTAAGCTAAATAAAATTTCTTATGTTTAAAAAATGTGTTTTTTTCCTATCTAACTTTAAGAAGTATGGATAATTAATATTTTAAAAGTTAAGTTTTAATGTTTATCATCAGAATTTACGATTGATTCCGATTCTTTCAAGTTTATAATTCACCAGCTTACTTCAAAAAATTGTTCATTAATGATACAACCCATTAATATAATCAGTTTAAAAGTGGGCTATAAATCTAAAATTAAATACAAATAAAACTTAAAATATATTTTTATAATTTTTTAATTATAAAAAATTAATTAATCTGGAAGAAACACATTATAAACAGAGATATCTTTGAAAATATTTTTTCGTTGATTTAAATTGAAACTATTCATTTATTGAAATATTTATTGTAGTTGGCTTCAAATGGAAATACGGTACATAAATATTTCTTTCTGATATAAAACAATCCGTTCTGGAAAGAATCATTCGCCTGCTTTTCATTCCTCTTCGCTATTTTGGATGATTAAAGCTATAAAATTGAAAGATATGCTATCAAAATTATTTTGCATTCACTTGTTATGAAATTTGAATTCCACCATTTTTAATAGTTGAAGTTGCAGGGTTAATTAATCCTTTTTGAAAATCAATTTTAATAATCTGAGCTTTCAGTTGAAGTACATAAAAATGAAACAAATAGTTCAATGAGAAACTTTAAAATTTAATGCCCACTATTTTTAAACAGTTGAAGACAAAGAGTTAATTGATATATCTCTGAGATCATGTTCAATGGCTTGCTTGACCTTTTATAGATAACGTTCATAGAAATTCGATAATTAAGAGATTATCTCAAAAAGTTAAATGTTTATCAAATTAAAATTATTGAAGTTATAAGATTAAAATATAATTCATCGAGATTATTTATATTGAATGGACATCCGTGTTAAATTTCATGAAAATATCGCAAGTAGTTCAAAAGTTAGTGAAAGGCATATAAACTGATATAGATACATATCATGGTAGCTTTATAAGCCCAATTTTTTTTCGAAAATAAATTAAAAATAAAAAACAAGTATCAATCATAAAATTGTGATGGATTAATATACCAGTATATAAATAAAATTGATTTTTAAATCATTTTCTGTTTAAACAAATCTTACGAATTAATTTTTATAAGAAAATTATTTAAATTTAAAATATGGTTTTTAATTCATTCAGCATATATTTATTTGCAAAATTTTTAAATATTCAGATATTTTGTAAAAGATTATATATCCAAAGTAATCTCTTTCTATAATATAAATTAAAAAAAAAAAAATGGTTAGTAAATTTGGGAAATAGTTTCAAATTAATTTAAATTTTAAATGATCTCAATTGAATTGCCAATTTATACAATCTGTTTTACGAAATATTTAAATTTTGCAGATATAATTAGCAATTACTGTGCTTTAATATCTAAAATTTTAAAAACATTTGATGCCATTAAATGAAAATATCAATTAAATGCAAAAAATAAATTTTATATGTTTAATAATTTAAACATAATAAATAATTTCGTATGTTTAAATTATTAAACATAATTAATTAATTAATTATTAGGCATAGGCTAAAATAATAAATAATAAATTAAACATTAATTAATTTGTATGTTTTTGTATGTTTAAATCAATTAAATGTGAATTAATTAATTTTGTAAAAATTTTAAAAAATTTAGATCGATATCAAATTAGGAAATTTTTATTAAAAGTAAACTGATGATAAAAGAATTTTTTGCTTTCATAATATTTGTATTTGTACCAATTTCCGGAAAACTTCAATTTTTAAACACATAAAAAATTAAACAAAAAATGCTTAAAGGTTTTTACTTGCAATAAATTTATTTTTTAATGAAGAAAACAGAAAATTGATAAAATTTGCTCAAAGTTTCGTAAATTTTAAAGAAGCAATAACAATAAAATTAATTTCTGTTAAAAGCTATTAAAATGTTTCTCAAAACATTATAACATAAACATATATTTATGTTAAAATATTATAAATCAAATAAATGCTAAATATACTTGACATTTCAAGTATGTAATTGCATTCGTGTTAGAAAAAGTATTTTAACAATAAATTATATAAATAGTACTAAGATTATATGCAATTGCATGTTTTAATCCTTTTACTACTATATTCTAGTTGTTTTTATTAATTTATAATAATTTAGCAATACGTTTTACATAATTTATTCTTGTAATAAAAATATTAGTGATATTTTTACTTTTACGGTACTTTATATTTATTCTTATTATTAGCATATGCACAAAAATTGTGTAAAATAATTTTTAAATTATACTATAATGAAAATATAAATTTATAATTGAAACAGAAAAGTTTTATTCTCGGCATTCAGCTAAATACGAGTATTTCTAAAATCAAATAAAATTCTTTTACTAAAATATGATTTGGTATAACATAGCATCAAATAACTAATTTTGAAGAAATAACTTAAAGATAAATAACTTATATTGATTTTCAAGATTCTTTTCATTTTTTTAGTGAATTATATCACGACTGGCAAAAATATTGTGATAAAATTGGCCAACAATTTAAAACAAATTATAATCGATGATCCAAATCTGGAGTCCTCTAAAAATTTAGAAATAGAATTTAGGTATTTAATTAAATATAAGAAATTTGACATCAAGCGAATATATTTTTGAAATTTATAAAATAGCCATGTTGACGACCATTATAAATTAATAACTTAATCCTTAAAAAATATATTGCACTGGATTTCCGTAAAATTATGGATTGTAGAAGAACTGGATTCAAATAGTTTTCAATTGCTGTTTCGTTTTCTTATTTGAATATTATGTACAAATTAATTTATAATAATAATAAGCTACACTTTTCCAATGAAAGATGCGTAAATATATATTGCATATCTCATTTATATTCCTATAACATTATCGTATGAATAAGATATTTGCCTCATAGCTCTTTCTATAATAAGAAAACTATAGGAGAAATATTTTTTCTCAATTTTAAATTTGAATTAAATACGGACTATCTATGAATGCGCAAGTAGTAACATCTCTTGAAGAGGTGGGATCATAAAAATTGTGTTTTAACCAGTATCTGGGACGAAAAAGATCTTTCTTTGATCTTTAATCGAAGGAAGTAAGTATTCTTATCTTCTTCAAAGATTGAGCTAATTCTCATTAAGAAAAGATAACAAGTATGAAGTATGAAAAATATTAAAAAAAAACATGTTAATTAATACTTTTTTCTTAAAAATGGTAGATACAAATTTTCCTATTATATTCATTGCCTCAGAAATTACGATCATTCATATTCTATCATCATTCAATTTTCTTTTCTGTTCAGTGAGAACTAAAAAGTGCCGAATTGTAAAAAGAGATGTTTATTGGCTTAATCGGAGATTGAAATCGAATTGTCCAATCAGTTTCTCAACAAATATTGATAGACATCTAAGTGTCTCTTTTGGTGAAAAGCTAGAAATTTATTCGATAGAAGATTGGATATATCACGTAGCAAATTGTCATAAATCTAGTACATCGAAATCAACACTTGTATTTTAAATGCATCAGTCAGACTTTAAATTTTACACTGATGTGCTTTGTAATAGCCTATTATATATTTATAATAAAATATTAAAATAATTTCAAATTATCAATACGATAAAAATAATAATAATCTAGAATTTAACTCAAGTATCATTTTAGACATTATTTTTAATTTCTAAGGATTTAATTTTTTTCGTTATATATACAGTATGTGTGTGTGTGTGTGTGTGTGTGTGTGTGTGTGTGTGTTGATCTTTCCACAAAATATCTCAAGAATAATAACATCGCAGGTGATAAGTTCCTTATTACACTGGCCAAGCTAAATTGCCTATTAATTTTTAAGTTCTTATGCGGTTCCATTACAAAATGATGGCAGCTGGAAGTTTAAAAAAGTCGATATATTCAAAACCATTTGTCACAAATAATTGATATTATATTAATTGAAAGAATTTAATGACCATAACATTATTTTTTATTAAATGAAAGTATACCTTTATAATGTCTTAAGATTTTCCTCTAATTATTATTAAAAATATGCTTAAATATAATATAGAAAGAGGCATAAGAGGTATTTATATATATTACATCAAAATATAAACTATTAAATCAAGAATAAGAAATATAATTTGATATACAGTATTTAAATATTCTCGTTATAGTACGAATAAAACAAATTTAGAATGAATAAAGAGAAACATCCAAACTCAGCAAAAATTTAACCCGTAAAAAATAAACTTTAAAAAGTGAAAAAAATATAAAATGAAGAAGGGAACTAAGAACTTTCAGTCAACTATATAAAATTGGATTTAAAATTTTGTTAATACAATTCAAATTGTAAATGTTAAGACAAATATTTGCCAACCAAGGAAGAAAAAATCTTTTAAGTGCAATTAATCCAACAGAAATACTCAAATAGAGATTTTTTTGAAGAAAAAAAATGAAAAAAAAATTCGAAGGATTCGATTTATTGCAAACGTTACTTAAAATTCAGAAAAAGTTGATCCAGAATTTTTTATCGGGTGTTTTCCTATATATACACTACAATATTTCGATATTTATATATTAAATTAAATATTATCAGTAATGTAAATTAAATTCAATACAGTATTATATAACTTATTTAAATTTGTAAGGTAAATAATTCCATAGAATATGTACATTTTTACTGCATTTTTTTCATACTCAAACTGAAAATATTTTCTTTCTTAATTTTTCATTTTTTTAAATGATAAGAATTTTCAAACGAAACTGAATAATTTATTTGTTTAGTGAAAAGATGAAAAATCAATATATTTTTATTTATTTAAATATTTTTGGTGTATTTAAGAAAATATATATATAAAAAATAAATCTTATATCGATAAGAGGTTTCTATTAAATAGTCGAAGTTCGTCTATGGAAAGAAATCGCAAATACGGATGGCATCGTCGAGCACTTGTAGCGTACAGATGAAAATTCTGAAAAATTATAACGAAAGAAAACGCAAGAAAAATTTTTGATTATCGATTGTTCGACCGATTATTTACAATTATTTTTCTTAGGAAGATAAAGATGCTTGAATGGATAATGAGATGAATAAATATCAGTTTTATAGACTAGTGTTTCCTGTATACTTTGAAGCGCCCTCTTTCTAGTTACAAATCGATAAAATGTGAATATAGGCAACGAACAACAGGTCGGTGGAGCACAAGCAAAGTTATTTCAAAGCAAGTGACTTGACGCACTGGGAATGAAACGGTAAGATATTTTCCTAATACTAAAATATATTGTATATATAAAGTAATGGTCTAGAAATAAATTTTTAAATATTTCTAGACGATTTTATAGATTAAATTACTTTTTTTCATATATATATATATATATAGACTATATATATATTTTAATTCGGTAGATTAATACATCGAATTGTTTCTCGTTTCTATTTATATTATTTTCAATAACGCTCTATAAAAAGAATGCGAAATATTTCATGCGAAAGAATACGATAAAATAAAATTGCACTGAAAAATATATATATATACACTATAAGAATATATATTGCATATATACGCAATAGTCCATAATGCATTTTTATTTTACTGAGGAAAATGTCTGTAAATAGTTTATTCGCGAATTGGTGCTTTAAAATATAAAAAGAGAAACAAATCCATTCGATAGTTTTATGCGTATGCTATTTAAATGTCTGCATTTAATCTGATAAATTTAAAAGTTTTAGAGCACTATAGGAAAATAAATAAACTTTTAATCCCTTATTTTATATTTTTGAGATGACGATAAATTCTAATAATTATGAACGTTACAAAAAGATTCCCCGCGTAAATTTTGTTATATAGTTAATTTGGAAAGTTCTTTGATAATTATGACATTTTTCTAACATAAATAAAAATAAACTCATATCATATTACATCATATACAACTGATAATGGCTAAATAACTTTGAATGCGAGTCACTTTTGCAACGTCTGATACTCTGAAGTAAAATATGCGACAAACACTCCATGTTTAAATGAGGATTTATATATTATTGCAGAATGTTTAAATTAGAGAAAATAAATTTTTGCTACGATCAGCATGTCTTGTAAACTAAATTGATTCAAGTAAAAATATTCTTAATATTTTGTGTAAACTAATATAATTAATTCTGACACAAGTAACTCTTTATATATCGAATTAAGTAAAATTTTAAAGGCACTTAATTAGAATACTTCTTTAAAACATATTTAGATTTGAAATTATATTTTCCGCTTTTATATTTGACTACAAACTAAAAACAATTATACATTACCAAATAAATATTAATATCTACATAAATACATAATAAATTTTAATGTAATATGCATAAAAATTGATATCAATGACGTCATGTAAGACACAAAAATTGCAATTTTGCAAATCATTTAAATTAAAAAAAAAAAAAAAAAAAAAATTGTCTACTACTTTATAATTGAAATTTTTTAATTGATACTTTTAATATCAGATTTCTTATGCAACTATAATTATTTTTATTTTTAATGAGTGATTATAATTCAGATTTTCATCTTGTTATATATATATATTTGTATTTAGCGAAGAAAAAATCCTAATAAATTGCAATTTTCTCGTAGAATAAAATAAAGAACAACAACAAAATTAATAAGACAAAAGAAATTAATTGCATTATTTAATTGGATTAATTAAGACAGAGCTGTCCAATTAGTAGCCCCTGAGTTTCACTCGGTCCTACACTAATTTTTTTGTAAACGTTAGTTTTATTTAACCCATATTATTTTATCTTCCATATAAACGCACAACTGTTAACTCATATATAATACTATTTCGATAGGTAAGAAACTGAACATCTTGATTTATGATAATTTTTTTGAATTTAATAGACGATTTATATTTAGAGTAATAAAAAAATAAAAATAACCAAAATAAAAGAGAAATCTCAAATAAAAAATATATACTTTTCTACAATAAGATATATTTTTATCATTACATACATAACTTAAGAATGATCTCAAAGATTGAAACGTTGCATTATTCCATTTTTATATTTATATACAATTGTCTTGCTGAATTATTAAAGAATTCTTTAAATAATGTTTCGAAATATCTTCAATAAATTATAGATAGAAATAAATTTCACAAACTTATTTCAATAGTTTTCGATCAGCAATATTTATAAGTGCACCTATGAATTTCACTGCAATACAGTTGAATGTACAATACAATAACTATATTCCTTATTTCAGTAAAAAAAAATATTAATTTTAAATATTTTTTTCTAGTTTTAGCAGTTGCAAATTTTAATCATTATTATTTAGTCGATCTTTCTTCTTTAATACATGACTATAAGCAATTTTTGACGCTTAGAGAACAAGTTTACTAGCAGAATAAAAATTTTTCTTTCGAATCAACGTTATTTATAACATTATATGGCAAAATCAAATATAAATATTATAATATTATCGGGTACAGTTTAACGATACAATAATAGATAAATATGATATTTGCGACAAATTAATGATCTTTTGCAAATATTTTAATTATAATAAATATATCTGCCAGTTTTAAATCATTTTATAAATGATATTGTTTACCGGAAATACATTTTAAAAAGTTTTATCAGTTTTAATTTCCGCTTTAGACGATTATTGATGGTATAAATTAGATGATTGCTCAGCTGTAATGAATTATCCAAATAAAAATTTTGAGCTGATTTTTGGAAAATGCTTAATTAGAAAAATTATCATACAGAAAAATATGAATTTATTTTGTAATTCAAATTAGTAGAATTTTCTCTCTTGGGAAGCAAGAATCGCAATTTCAGTTTTGCTTGATTATTTAGGCTTCTTAACCAAAAGTCGTAAGAAGAAAATTAAATGAGAGAAATGTAATTTAAAATTAAATCCAATCAACAAATCAGTTAATTTCTTTAGAGAGCAAAGAGAAAGCAACAAGCATATTTTGTTATCTAGGTCTTCTAAATATAACTACAGTATTAATGCTAAATCAATGAAATTCAGGAACCACTCTTAGAAACAGTTCAATAAAACTTATTTTCTTTTAGTGTACTTTCTGAAAGAAAATGAACATTATGAGATCACCATGTTTGTCGTCTGTAGTATGTAATCACAAACAACCATTAATAACTTTTGAACTAATTAGTATATTTTCATGAAATTTTTATTTATGTTCAACCATTAAAGATAATCTCGATGTCCATTAAATAAGCCTATAGGTTAAATAGTTTAAAAATGGAGAATGTTCAAATTTCTGAGGTATTATATTCTCTTAATATACCCTAAACTTTTCATTGGATTTTTATGAAATTTAGCAGGATGATCAATTTGTTGAAGATGATCACAATAATCTATCAATTAATCATTTATTTTCAATTGTTCAAAACTGGCCTATATTCAAACTTCAAAGGTTTAAAGGTAGGAATGTTCAAACCATAATAACTTTTGAACTGTTTGATTGAATTTTATAAAACTTAATAAGATAATCAGGTTATTAAATTAAAATTTAAAATAACATTAATTAATCCTATAAATTCATACGTTTAAAAATGAAAGACATTCAAACTTCTGAAGTTTTCCTGTAAAACTTAAGTGATTATTAAATAGATTTTTATGGCATTCAACATATAGATTTAAGCCAATGAATATGATTTTACGACATATTTAAGTGCATTATTTTTAATCGTTGAGAAATTAGGGACATGTTCAGAAAGTAGATTAGTTTTTTCAGAATTGTTTGATTTTTTATTTCCCATAACAATTTAAATTTTAGATTTCCGGAATGAAGTTATGTTCAGTGATCTTCTTTTATAAATAAAATAATTCGAAAATTGTACTAAATATATATGCTAATACTATAAATACATACTATGCTTATAGCCTACTATAAATTTTCTAGTTTACTAAAAATATCAAATACATTTTTAGTAAACTAGAAAATTTTGAATTATAAAAACCGTTGTTGAAAAATTATCGATTTTAAGGATCGTGAGTTTTAAGACTTACTTGTTAGTCTAAAAGATTATTTATTCTATTTGGATTTTACCAAATATCCATGCAATCTAAACATGAAAAGAAAAAAATTCGTTCTAAGAATGTAAATTAAAAAGTTGTTTATTGAAATATTTTTAAAGAATCAAACTAATTTACATTAACTGACATTTAAAATACATACTTTAGTAAACTTTATCAACTTCAAGATACAAAATAGTTATATTTTAAATCATAAATATAATGGATTGAAAATTGCAAGCAATTAAAATTAAAATTTTTAAATTAAACATACAAACAATTATTTATGTCATAATAAATTAAGCAAATAATTTTTAAATGTCCCAAATATATATTTTAATACTATCCTTCGTAAAATCGAGGTTTTAATAATGAATAATGTTTAAATAAAACCTATTTTTTGCGAAAAAGTGCCTGATTTCTTTTCCTTTATGGTAAGAAATCCTATATGGCTATCAATCCATAAAAATACAAAAGGAGTCTTAAAATATAAGCTCTATGGAGTCGAACTTCAGAGTTTATTCAACCGGTCATCACTTCAAGTTTTTATATCAGTAAATCATTAATGAAACGATCTGGTTCTTTCCAGGAGTCACATAAGTTGTTGAATTCGTATTGGACAATAAAATAAAAATGGAGAGTAAAAATCCAACTATTTTCTTCAGAACTCAATCTGATATCAATATATTTGATATTAATGTTAGCATTAAATTGGGGAAATCTATATTTATCTGGCATTATAAAAATCTAGTTTAGTTGATCTACTAGATTTACTAGGAAGAAAGAATCAATGTATATGATAAAAAACCAAAATCTAATAAAATGGTATAAATGGACTAATAAAAAAAAAACTGATGAAAAATATTATATGAATTGGAAAACGAATCTTGGAACTAATCAAAATTTCAAATTTCTTTGATAATTCTTTTAATATTAATTTTTATAGCAGAGGTTACCTTAAATTTGATAGAAAAAATTCAAATTTCAACTAACTATTATAGTTTGCCAATTATTAAATATTGGCAAATTAATTATTTTTATTTTTTAATTAATAATAATTATTTATTTTTTCGTTTTTTATTAAAATAAAAAAATTTCTAAGTTGATAAAATTTCAGAACAGAATAATAGAGTATTCTAAATCGTCTTTTAAGGATTTTGTTAAGTACTTAATGCGTAGGTCGGCTGTTTAAGCTTCTTTGTGATATTTTCATTTTTTTTTTTTTTACTTTAATAAATGAAAAATAAAAATAAAACTCGCAGATTTAAAAATCATATTAATTTATAAAAAATTCTGATTATAGCGTTTTTCCTAAAGAAAAAAAAATTGATTTTATTAAAAATATTTTTATGTATTCTTTAATATTTTAATATATATATATTTTTTTTCCAAATTTCAAAAACAAATTATCCATGAGAAATATATACTGGGACAGTTATAGAACAGCGAAATAGGAATTTAAAATTTATACTATATGTCATTATTAATTTTCCTAGAAGAAAAAAAAAAAAATGCAATTCCTCATTGAATAATGAGATGTAATGATTTTCAACTTCCAGTATTAAACTATCGTTCAAATCATCACAAAAAATTTATTACTGCATATAAATCATAAAAATTATAGTAAAGAAAAGCCGAATGCTAAAAATAATACTTTACATATAATATAAAAATAATAAAAACAATAATTCAAGAATGATGAACAGCGAAAGAAATAGCTCATGAATTATATAGAAAATTGATAAAAATCTTTTTTAAATTTTTTATATTATGATAAAAATATTAAAAATGAATTACAAAACAGAAATATAATTTTTCAATTAGATTAAATGCATTAATGAAAACTTAAAAAAAGATGTTTTCCTTATCCTTATGATATGAATGTCCTCAAAGTAATTTAAAATCAATGCATTATTTAAAGAAATATGCATGGCATTAATCAATATTAAAATAACCATAAATATTTTCGTTAAAATTCTTTAAATTATAAACTTTTTTAAGAAGGATTTTAGGAATATTTTATTTCTGAAGTGAAAAAGAAATTTTTTTCCTGAAATTGCATTTATGTTTTAATAATTTAATGTTTTTCGAGATATCGGCACTATTATTTTAAACTATAAAAATCAAATTTTTTAAAAATAGTATATAGATATTAGATGATATAAAATTATTAAAAAATAATAATTATGTATAACCAATTTCACCTCAAGATGATTGAAATTCTTTATGAAATGAAAGAAAAAGAATCTGGTACATTTTTGTTTGAGTTAAACATAAAATTCGCTTTCTAAAAGGTCATGATAATTGAATTTCTTACTAAATTATATAAATAATTATCTAAAATAATTATCTAAAATAATTGACTTAATATCATCTGGAATTGCCAATTTAGAGTAATGAATAGAAAAAAATTTTTTTTTAAATATTGTCAATGTAAGAAAAAAATATTTCTGTAGACATCCACCAATCATATAATTGGAATAAGATTAAAAAGTAGTATAATATGAAATATTAAAGATAAATAAGGCATTATATAATTTTCAGAATAAAAATAAAATATTATACTATCTATTTCTTTTCTTAAATAATAAGAGAGTGTTTTAAGATAAAATTTAAAAAAATTTAAATTGAAACCACTATACTATTAAAAAATACATGTAAGGCCTTATTACAATTCATCCTTATTTTCTTTTATTTTAAATAAAATAAATCCTTATCTTCTATTATTTATTTAATCCTTAAGAATATTTCTTTTATTTAAAATATATGTAAAGCTTTTATATATGATCATTAGGGTTATGGACATTTTTTTACAAAATATTCTTTCAAATGAATTATAAGAAACCTAAAAGTTAAAAATATTTTTTGTTAATAAAGAACGATAAACTAAAATTTGAATGATCTGAGTTGTTTGTTTCTTGAAAACACTGATTTTCCACTGAAGGATATATAATCGAATTAAGTAAATATCAACAAAGACTATATTTTGTAAAATTTAGTTTTAAAATGTCAGTTTATAGAAAAAAAGCCATGAGATTCTTTTATGGTATTCCTGTGCAATTCGGAGTGCAATAAGTGTTTTCAGGTAATCAGCAAAGAAAATAAGTTCTATCAAGAATAGAAATTTCGTATCAATTAAATCGCTTGAACAGCATAAAGTTACTTACAAGAATAAACATTTTAGTTACTTAACTAATTGCATATAAAAATATAAAGAATACTTTAAAGAACAAAAATCACCAATTCAATGGCAATAGATTTTTTAATGAATGATTTTTATAGATGAATATTGAATGTTTAAAGCATATGTTAATTATTTCTTAAGTTTCTCTTGGTCCATAATATTCACTGAGAATGATAAATAAATTTATTAAAGAGCTTAGTTTATTAATAGCAACTAAAAATTGGATAGCAACAAAAATTAAAAGTAAGATAATTGGTTTTGTATTTATTAATCCATTATCCATGGATCCATAATGTATCAAGCAGTAATTATATAAAAAATATAATTATAAAAATAATTATAAATATATATAAAAATATTAAGATCTGCATAGGTATATTCTTTCATGTAATGAAAATAAATTCAAGAGAATGCAGTCTTCTATAACCAAATTTAGAGATAATAGAAGTTTTCATAAGGATCAACATTAATTGATTACTTAATCTCTTCTTGTCGGCTTGTTAGATAAATTCTTGCTAAAATTTAGAATTTTTCTCATTCAGTAATAATCATGTACAATGAATACAAATCTATTATATAAGAGTAATATTTAGAAAAATAAAAATCTTTTATAGTTGATTTATAATTCTCTTTAATCCGTTGATCTACAAATTCGAAAAAGTTTATTTTCCGTTCGCAATGTTAACAAATGTTAATTTTGAGATATATTTATAATAAATTAAATAAAATGTGTGTAAAAATTATATTAATGTGCAATCATTGCAATTTTCATTTGAATCGATTTTTAGCGGATTAAAATATTCCACATTGTCATTGACACCGGAATTCGATTTTTAGAGGAGTTAATTATAAACTTTTTGGATATGTCCCTATAAAATAAAAAAAAATGAATAATAAAATTTGCATATATCATATTCTGCTCTTTTCTACATTTTATAATGATATGATGTTGGTAAATTTCAATATGGCATTTCCTTTCAAATGAACTTGATAAGACAATTTGCATATTTTATACGTTTATTTGTCAAAAGAAATTTTCTCTCACTTTTTAAATTTAGTAATGAAGATATCTTTAGAATTTTATTTGAAACTAGAAAAGATCTAAAACTTTCAAACAGACATGAAAACCATGTGTAGAAAAAAGCTAGCATAATAAATAACTACTGTAATTACGATTTTGCCTGCATCTACATAATAATATTTTTCGATAAATTTTTTAATTACGTCTGAAAATAATGACATTAAAACGATTCTATCATTAATTTTTTTTTACATATTTTAAATATAATATTCATATAATTTTTGATTTTATAACGAAAGTTAATTAATATTTTTACTGTTAGTTTAAAGCGACTTTTATGAATTATATATCACATTAAAAATTGATTATTTGGTATTATGAAAGAACAAATAAACAACTTTCTTTTTCAAAAATATATTATGTAAATAAAAATACAGTACAGTTTAATATATCGTTGTGATATCACAAAACTTATCTTTTAAAATAGTAAACAAGATATTTTAAATATGCATCGTTAGAGCACCAGATTTACAAATAAACAAGAAAATTTTTATTACATATTTATAGATAAAGAATTGTTTTTATTCTCTACCATATTACTGTCAAGGAGTTGAATATATGTTTGATGTGTGCAATGCTAAGTGTAATATTAGTCAGATTATTCAACTTGTAACTTTTCAAATCCTTTTTTTTTTTTTTGAATGAAAAGATTTTTGGAATAACAAAAAGTATATTAAAATATACTTTTTATATGTCAAAATATATATAAAAAAATGTTGAATTATTTATAAAAGAAATAATTTTATAAAATAAATTTTACAACCAAGCACAAATATGATGTTAAAGAATAAATCTTGATTGATTTAAAGAATCTATTGCCTAAAATAATCAATCGAAACAAATGCATATGAAAAAATCAAAAACATACTAAAAACAATATTGTATTTTTTTATATTTTATGATTTAATTTCCTGATTAATTCCTATTTTTTGTTGGAAAAATGAATAATATTTTGAAAAAATTAATAATTTTCTTACAAAAATGTGATAACGATTTATTATATTGTATGATTTGTTTATTATTTTTATATATATTCAATTTTAATTTCTTTTATAATAAAAAATGTTTTAAATACTACATGTATAAAATTGAATTTACATTTTTTTACTTTTTTATAATTTTTATTTCTTCATTCAATTGAAAACGGGAGAAATTTTTAATTTAAAAGTTTCATTTTCAATATTGCTTTTCATATAAATTCAATTTAGATTTTTCGATTTATTAGAATATCAATTCAGTATTTATTTATATTCTATATTACTTATAATTCTTAAAAATAAAATGAATAAATATTTTACTGTCATGGCATTTTGCAGGAAATGCATTATGAGTTTTATGAAAGCTAACTTATTCGTACTAATAAAATGTTTAGAAGTTAATTTTATATACTGTACTTTTGTAAGGTTTAGAACAGTTATATAAATTTCTGTTTTCGGTTAAATTACTTATAAATTAACTTTCATATCAATTACATTATAACTTATTGTACAATAAGACGATCAAAACCATTACAATTTTTGTATTATTTTAGACAAAGCGCCTTAGTTAACTATCACAAACAATGGCTGCTTGTGACTTGAAATCGTGGGGGTACCGCAACTTTCGAAATATGCATACACACTGTAAATACAGTGTATACGTATTTGGATAAAATAGCAAAATTATGGTAAAAAATAAAAAAAAAGATTAAAAATGAAAAAATATTATTTATTGTCGATAAAATTATACAGTTTGGTATAATTCAAAATTAATTAAAAATAAAATATATTCTTTTTGTTTTGTTTCATGAAAAAATATTGTTTGTTATCGATAAAATTATACAATTTAATACAATTCAAAACGATATGTCTTTAATTATAATGTCCAACTATTTAAAGAGACAGAGTAAACACGATAAGCACTAAGAACACACTATTATTGGGGCAACCTGCATATAAACAACATTGGAACTGCGCGACGGACAGTGCCTTTCGCTAATAGCTCGCATCCACGCATGTCACTATGACATGCATATGCTTGCGCGAGCATGAGAGAATAACAATATGGTAAACAGAGTGCCGTTAGCGTCTTTCACTCTTCTAAGTGCTACAAGATAGATTTTTATTATTTTTTATACAAAATAAAAAATCGTATAGGGTTGTTGATGATAAAATTAAATATTACAAGAAAATATATATAAATTAATAAACATATTTATATATCGAGAAAAATTGGGGGTGCTGCAGTTCCGCAGTGCCTATGCACGAGCCGCCCCTGATCACAAAGGATGATATAAATCAGTTACACAATTTTTAAGTGTTTCTTCTTTATTTTCTCTATTTGACAACCTTTCTCTTCTTTATGCAATATTTTCGTGAACAATACTTTTTAAGTTTAAGTTGAAAAATGTCGGATTTTTATTTTTTATTGACATTTTAAATAATTTAAAACGTTTTGTCAGAGTTTATAAATTATGAATTATTATATTCAAGTGCTTTATGTTTTTTTTTTTTTTTTTAATTTCGAAAGAAAATGGTACAGGAATTGATCATATTTCGAATTGATTTGAATTAATAATGCTTTTAGATTGTATTATCACATCGATTTAACGTTATTAAAATAACATTAAATATGCTTTGATCTGATTTATAGATTAATATTTTTATTCAATAACAATTAAAAGAGCTGATAATATTGATCACTCTTTAATTTATGAATAATTTTTTTCGATAATATAACGAATTTAAATTTCCACAAAAATATATTTTCTTACTTGTACTGCAATTCTCTACAAACTTTTACTATTTTACTTTGTTTTATATAAATTTTATTTAACTATATTGATCATTTAACATGCAAATGAATTATTTATAATAAAATTTTAAGTTGATTTGTAGATAACCATTCTTTGAACTATTGAAAATTATGTTTCAACTAATTAAAGCAATAAAATTTATAAAAGAAAAAATATATATATATTCTTCTATGTCAAATAATTTTATAAGTAAACTGTATATGACTTCGTAAGATAATAAATAATTTTAATAATCTCGAAAATCAATGAGATTTTTTTATAATACCTTTTATTTCCTTTATAAGATAAAATTTTTTTTTGTCAGCATGATTAAAATGTATAACAAATTGAAATTATTCTGCTGTTAAATTCGAAGAAAACAAAAGAGGAATTAACAAAACTAATTTATTTTGACATAAAAATCAATGCTTGTGATGCTTATTCATGTGTCTTTAACGAATTACTAGAAATATTTTAAAAAGACGTCCTAAAGTTTTAAATTTATTATTCTGAATGGTGAAAAGGAAATTAATTAAACTTTCGGAAAATCATATTTAAAAAATTTTTTTGCTAAAATTCGTTTTAATGAAATAATTCTCTATTATGTACAGTCTATTAATTCAGATTAAGTCCAATTATTAAAAAAGACATTTGCAGAGAGTCAATAATATTAATTGATAAATATATCTATTAATTTCCTGCTCTATAAGAAGATTTTTTTCTTTGATATTCTCCTACATTTAATTGCCATAAAGCAAATCTGTACATATAAAAGATTCAAAAATGTTCAAATTTAAATAAATTTTGCAAATATTGGCAACTGAATTAACTTTTACATCAAACAAATAATCTTATCGACATAAATTATAGCAAATATTCGAAACAAAAAAAAAAATATTATATAACTCTTTAATTATGGAAATACTTCCTACATAAAAATAAAAATGAAAAGATTACAAAAGTATTTAGAAGTACTTTACTTAAATTTATAAAAACAGCCATTAGATTAATTACGTAAAACTTAATTTACCTTGAAATTGGCTTAGAATTATTTATAAATTCGATTATAAAAAAAAAAAAAAATAGCCTGTTCATTCTACTAAATGGTGCGCTGATTATTCTTTCACAAATCATCTACACTATTAAATCGAGAAACTTATTTTAGATACGTTGATTTGTGTTATTTTTTATATTTTTAACAATATTATTCAAAATTTTCCTCTAATTTTTACTATAAAAAATAATTTTTGTGTAAATTCAAAATCTTTTTGCACAACACATAATTTATAGTGTTTACTGTGATCAATGTACCATTAAAGGATGAAAAAAACAAATTAATTTACAAGTTTAGACTGTTAAATCTTATATTTAACAGTCTAAACTTGTAAAGTTTAAAAAAAAATTAAACGCTTAAATTGAGCTGTTTATTAGAAAGCTAAAAAAAAGAATTACAGTAATATTCGCTAATTCAATAGCTGTTAATCCAAAGTATCCATTAATTCGAAGTAAATTACTGACTCAGCTCAGAATACCTGTATACAATTTTTAATTATCATTATTGTGAATAATTTGAAATAAAGTTAATTTGTAATTCAAAGCTGAATTCCATCCAAAAAGTGATCTAAAGTCTGCATCACTTCAAATTATCTGTAATAATCTGATGATTAACTGAAGATAAAAGTTATTGCAAATGTCTGCTAGGTGGTTAAGTGAGAGGATGATACCAACTAAACACTTATCTGAAATTTAGAACATTTTTCAAACATAGACCAATGCTTATTTGAATTGCTTCTCTCTCAAAAAAAGTGAAGTGTAAAAGAGTTTGATTTTAACATCCTGATTTGAACAAACCAACAAATTTTTTTGCGAAATCACTAATATATTTTATACACTATCTCTTTGTAAGATCGGAAAAATAGTTCCATTAAATTATTTGATAATTTGATCTCATTCAAATACTCGATTGTTTGTTATTTAAAAATACTCGATTGTCCTGAAAGAATTATGGGAAAACTTAATTCTATCTTCAGAAATTTAATTTTTAATTTTGTGCTAACCTGGAATCAAAATTATACATGTGAAAATTAATATAGAAAATTTACCAAAGCATAGAAATGCTCTACATTTTATTTAGTAACATACCTTGAAATATTGTTTCTTGTACTGTATGTATAGTATATAAAATGAATGTGATCATTTTTGAAAAATTGAGTTTTTAGAGTTAGATCTTACTTACGCAGTTTCGGAATGATTTCAGAAAAATATATTATTTATTAAAAAATTTCAGAAATGTCTCTTTATAAATATGTAAAAATTGTTGTTTTACGCACATTATATGTAGAAGTAATATATAGTAGTATATTATACATTATAATAAATTTAAAAATATATAAAAATTTACTCAGTTAAACAAATAAATTCTTTGAAAGAAAATCGTTGAATTCGAAGTGCGATATTTTGATCCAGAAATACTTCGAATTAATGAGATTTTACTGTAATTTTTTAATTTTTTTTTTTTCAATAATATGCGTTGCTTATTTGAAGCGCTATTTACTCTAATTATTTTTAGTTATAAAGTAGCGTATATATAAGTAATTTCATTTTCATTAATACTGTATTACTTTATTTTTGATAATTTTGCATGAATTTGGTAAAATTAGATACCATAATTATGTTACTAATACTTTAATTATTTAATTTATATCTTCGTTTTTACTATTTTAACGTAGAAATTTTAAAGTTTTTTTATTCGATGATCAATTGCGATTGGTGATCATTTTAAGACACGTTTTCTTATTTTCATAGTTATTTAATTTATGCGAAGTTCACAAACCGATAAATGAATGGTTCTTAACATCTGAATGCGTAAATTTTCCATAAGAGAAACTAAGTCAATTTCCAAATATTAAATTTTAAATTCGATGGAATTTATGATATAAATTCAAGTCTCCTGTCTTATTTAACTAACTAAACGCTTTCCGAGAAGATGCATTAAAGCAAGCTAGTGAATAATTTCAATTGAAATTCTTGAAATAAGATGACGACAGATGCACAAAATTGATATATTGAAGTCTTGATACTGTATATTTATTCTATTAAGTATATATAAATCATCGTTCAAATCAATTCAGAAGCGCTAAAGATAATTTGGTTTAAAACCATTTCATCAATTGTCAGTTTGAATTATAATAACTGACTGCAATAGTCATAATGTATGGAATTTATATCTGTTTACAATAATAATAAAGCGTATAAAATTTTATTCAAATCCATAAAAAATGCAGAAGTTATAATCAGTTTAAAAAATTTAGTCGTTCACCATCTTTATTTCGATATTGCGTAAAGTTACTTAATTTTTTTTTCTTTTGTCTGTTTTAAAATAAATTCAACTTATTAAATAATACAAATTTGTTGTGATTAATTTACAGAATGCTTCCTGAAAACTTCTTCGAATCTACAAAACGAAAAAAAAGTAATGTTAAAAAGCGTTGAATAGAAAAATCAGACGAAAAAAAATTGTTTTAGAATATAAGAAATTTTATTAGTCTTTAATTAATTTCAAATAATGAAGTATAAATTAAGAATTAATTGATAAATTTTTCTATATTATCACTTTTAAAATTAAATTTATTTACTAAATATTTAACTAATGTGTAAAAAAAAGATATTGAATTTCACATAAAATGAAGTTATTCGAGATTTTATTCAATTAAAAAGATATAATGAATTGAAAGTTCGAAGAAAATTAAGATAGAGTTACATTAATTAACCTGAAAATTAATAAAAGAAGAGGTTTTCTTATTGTTATTTTTAATTAAAAAATTCACTGGAAAAAAGGTTAATTGTGAAAAGACATATTTAATGAATATTAGGAAGTTTTATTTATATTTTGAAATAAAAAAAAGATTGAATTTATTTTAATAATAGCCCTTTTTTAAAGTATATCTAATTAGATCTAAAATGAATTTCCTTTAATTTTAAATTAAATATCGTACTTTATAATTTTTAATAGATTTTTTAATAATGCTTAGCAACTTTTATTCCATTCGATTTTTATTTTATATATTTTTAAGGTTTAATAAGCATTGATGGAATTATTAAAAATCCTATAATCTCATTCTATGTAAGAGTTTGTAGACTAATATGCATATCTATAGGGGTGACTGGGATCCAAATTTGAGTCTGGAAAAATTTAAATGGCAGTATAGCAATAGCTTTTTGTACCAGTACTTAAGGCAACAATGGCAAGTAATCTAGCCCAAGTGAAATTTCCATATTCTTCATACAGCCAATCCATCATTGCATAATAATAAAATGCCTTGTTAACTATGGCTCTTCATAAAATAAAGATTGGAATTTAATTAGGCAAAAGTTTTACATTAGTTATTGGAAATATTGTGCAAAGTAAAATCAAAATAGGATCAAGGATTTAGAATATTTTGGGCTTAAACACATTAAAAAACGCGTAAGTAATCATTTAAACTTATTATATGAGTGGCTCAGAAGCTAATGCAGTTAAGTCCAGAAAATAACAATTGAGAAAATTAGTGTTTTTTAATACATTAATATTATATAACATATTCAGAACCTATAAAAAAAGGGCTGCCTGACCTAGAAAAAACGAAACAACGAGTAAATCCTTTCATAACTAAGAATATTATTTATTCCGTTAAAATTTACAAATATCATAAAATATCAAAAAATAGACTTAACCGCATTGACTTCTGAGCGATTCATATATAACTGCCTAACTTACACGGTTTACTACAATTTTGAAAGATTCAGTTCACCATATTGATTCGAAACGGTGTTTAATTCAGTTATAATCAAATATAAATAAAAATTAGACTTCATAGAATTGTTATGCAAAATTTGATAATAATATGTTTAAACATGTCTCGAATGTTTAACGAATAAACAACTTTTCAGAATATTTAATAAAGTATAGTTATCGCACGTAAACAGGGATGAAGAGTAGAATTTAAAATTTTGATATGTCGTTCATGTTATTTATTTATTTTTTTAAGCATATATATATTTATATAATATATATCCTATTTATACGTATAGCATTATCGATATTTAGCAAGACATTTAGAAAGATAACAACAAAAGCGCGAAAATGGGATTGTTAATATAGAAAGTTTTTATGACGTTTTATTTGTGCGCAAAACCATATATTATGTGGAATTTAGAATCTTTAATCACATAAGCTGAAACGAAATCGAAAATTCAGAATTGAATTCACGAAAAACGAAAGAAAAAAATAGCGACATAAAGATTCGCTGCAGATAGAACGAGATGTAGAATATCATCTACATTCCAATAATTAAAGCTAAACTGGGAAGTTTCTTTATACATTTGGAAGGAATTTTAAAATTTTATAAATATTGTAAATAAGAAATCCTTATCAATTTGACAGGGGTAGAAAAATACGACATAGTTGTTTCTAAAGGATTTTTAACATCAATTCAATTAAATGTTTCTAAAAATATCAACAATTTCATTTGTGCGATTTAAGTTCTCATACATTGTGTGCGCCTTGAGCATAATGTACCTGAAGAACCTTTCACATTTAAAAGGAAAGAAAACAAAATCTGCCGGACCTCTATCATGAATATTTTTTGGTTCCTTTTGTGACTGATGGTTATGAGAGTTGACGCTTTCGCTATAATATTCGTCACTATCAACAATCATGCCAACATTCTGAACATCTAACAGATCAGAATATAAGTTTATCAGATTACAGACTGATAAATCTGTTATCATATTATAGATTCGATAAATATAGATTTTGAGGTCACATTCTAACAACTCTTGCAATGCGAGAGAAAATACTTTATACTTTTAATATTGCAGCTTTAATGCTATAAATATATTAGTGCTTCCATTTCTCGTATTATAAATAATAAGCTAGAGATAAATAAAAATCTTTTTCATCACTCCAATCTGCAGAATTTTCGTTCACCTCAAGATATATACTTACTTGTTAGATCAGTTTTTAGTATTATATTCATTAAATATTTCTATTTATTTTTCTTATCGAATAGATATCATACTGATTTAGCGGGTGATTTCTTGAATCGTTGAATCAAAGTCTATAAAAAATTGTTATAAATTTTCATGCACTATTGTCAATATGTGTGTTGCATAATATCTTTTTCCAATTTTAATTGTTTTTACTGTGAATTCGAAAGATGCCGTCTCAAGGATGATTTCAGGCAAAATATTTCCTAAAAAATCTTTTCAATACAATACAATGAATTTATGCTTCCTAAATTATCATCATGCATAAATACAGTAATTATGTATATAAACTGAAATGAAAAGTGATCTTCATTAATTAATCCATTTACGGAAAGTCGATCTTATAATAATTATAAATATTTACTCAACGCGGTTATAGTTATATCAAAATATAAATATTTTTAGAATTTAATTAATTCTAATTTATATAAATATGTATTGTTTTCAATTCTAATTTCACTGCAGTTATATAATCTAACTTGTAAACAAGGATAACAAATAATTCAAACAAATTTTTATTTATTTTAAATTATAGATGAATAGACTGTAAGAATGTTTTGCTAGATTTTTCAATATTATTTATTCATTTTAAGCACTTTTACTAAACAATATTTTACAAAATACTGTTTAGTAAAAGTGTTCATACTTTATATGAAATTTCGAGATCAGTTTCATGAGTATATCTTGTGCCTTATCTTACTAAAGCATTCGATACAGAGTAGTTTGTATCCAAATATCAATCTATAGTGATTCGTAAGACCTAGAACATCATATAACTAATACCGATCTAAAGAATGTCGCACATTTATCAAGATTTCAAAGAAAAAGGAAGATCAATTATGCAAATTTATCATCACAAATACAGTACTTTTCATATACAGTATATGGCATAGGAGAAAATGGAAATAAATCGAAAGTGATGTTATGAATATTTAAACTCGAATTGTACTGTATTTCGATAAGACAATTTTATAATTTAATACTCTTTTCTGATTAGTATAAATTCGTCTATAAATTCCGTGCAATTATTTCTTCACGTTTTTAAATCTTTTAGTGGATTTTTGTATGTTAATCTTAATTCTTGTATTTTTGTTTGAATTTGTAAGAACATTAATGCATACTATTTTTATAGCTCCATAATACTTTAAATTGATTAGTTGTTTTGAAATTGTTTTTTGTTTACTGTATAGAAGAATGGAAGGTTTTTTTTTAATTTCCTAGAATTCTGGAGCCTTTTTTAATTTTAAAACAAGTCATTGAAAATAGGATTTTATAGAAATTCAATTTGAACTATAAGAATATAAAAATAAGTACAAACAAGAAAACATTACTAATGGCATGCTTACAGACCTGATGTATACTCTAACTACTCTAATAAACTATTCAAATTGTTAAACTTAATAAAACAGCCAATCATTCAATGTCTGACTTTTACTTTGTAGAGAGATAACTGCATAAAATATTTGATTTCAGATGTTTTCTTAGAAGTTACCGACTAGTTAAATAAATCTTCCTTCTTGAATCATAAATTCGTAATTAAAAATCTATCAAAATTATTTTTTCTAATATGAAAAAATATTCTGATGTAATCTGCTTTTAAATTTGTAATTGTAATGAATTCAATAATAGCATATGAGTTTAGAAGTGTGTTGGATGTTTCAAAAATTCTGAATAACTTTTTTCTGACCTCTTGACTTCATGGAAAAAAGAAGTTAATAAAATTTCTTATGCTGATAAATATTTATCAAAAACATTATATATGAAGGTTTTCATATGGTAAAATATCTCTAAGCAGGAGATTACAGCCTATGAAAAAATTCGCAATAAACATCGTAACGATTTACATATCATCAACATGAGTAACGAATTAATCAAGATCGATGAATCGATCATTCGTTCCTTTCCATTATTTGATCTTTTTGTTGAAAATTTGAAATATTCAATTTCGGATTTATTGAAAATGATCGATATTGAGTATAATAACTGAAAGAAGATATTTCGTTTATTTTGGGAAATATCTCGAATAAATACAGTATTATCCAATATGATGAATTCGCTCATTACTGCATAATATGTGAATCGATTTTAATCGTTTTTAGCAAACAAAATCCTCTAGCAGATCCCAATAATACATGCGAATTTTATTTAAATTAGATAACATTTACATAATGTATCGTTTTAACAGATAAACGTCCTGCCTGATATGATCGAATATCGATCTTTTTCAATAGGATGATTCCTTAAAGAGTATCAATAGTGTGTATAGAATATATTTCATTCAGAGTTGATAATATTAATCCAAGATTTGGGACAATATTGCCTCAAAATAAGTGAAATATCCTCACTCCTATTGAACTGATAACATTGAACCGATATCGATCATTTTCGATAGGCTTGGTCTCCTAGACTAGTTGTCTCCAAATTGTAGTGCACGCATCCTAGGGTGTGTAAAAGTTTTCAGGGGTGCGGTGTTTTTGCTTGTCATACCGATAATACAGTGCATGCAGTGCGTGCTATCATTTTTTACCGATAAAAGAAATGGTAATATTTTTTTTTACTGATAAAGAGGTTCACGATTAAAAAGTTTAGAAATTGCTACTCTAAAAGTAAGTTAATAATATATGAGTTTTATTTAAATCGGATAATAAATAAGCTCATTATTGTGCTAACCACTGGATAGCTCAATTCATAGTAGGATATGATAAAAGACTCAGTCGGGTAAGAATATTAAACACCAATATTTTGGTGATTGGTGGCTAGTGAAAGCTCTGGCATGAATGTGTTCATGTAATGTTGATTATATTGCAAACATATTTTGTATACCGAAAAAACTACATTCAATATGATGTTATCATTATTTTAAGAAACAGTGGAAAACTTTCTGAGTGGTGAATAGCTAAAAATTATTATTTTGTCTGAGAAAATCTTGAGTAGAATATGAACACAGATCGGTTTTTATATATTTGATAACTGAATAATGCTCCCTTAATAAAAATCACTATTCACTTATCAGATATGTGATGCTATTGGCAAGATTAGCTATTAATGATGGAGCAAAAATATCCAATACACACTCATATTCCACCATAACTGAAAGTTGAACGAAATATAAATTAATTATGAAATGCTACTTGTAAATAATAATAAGTTATTTCATTATTTTAAGTGTTTTAGATATTATAATTGGAAAACAAATAGAAAAATACGCAGTGAAAGATCTATTACAAGCAGCAGAAATTAAATTTAAAAAAATAGCCAAATTTTAACAAAAATTTTTTCTTACTTCCGATGCAATTCTTTCGTGATTATTAATGACAACAAATGTATATATATTTATTCATAAATAGCTTTTTATATCATATTTTAAGTGAGTGCTTTTACCCTGCCTGATGCATACTTTTACCTCTAAGATGGGGAAAGAGCATTTATTTGCTACTTTAAAAAAATAAATAACTTTGCAATACTTATATTATTTTGAAAAACAAAACATATGTTTCATCGATTTGAAAACAGATATAGGAAGCATTCATCCACAGTTCATGCATATCCAACTTACTGGGATAGATTTACACTTTGTCAAACCTTAGCCGAGTGCTCCTGCATCACTTTATCAACTTTTTTATTCCATTTAGGAATGGAAAGGGAGTATTTTGAAAACAAGTCAGCCTAAAAGATTTATGAATATGTTTCTAGTTTATGTATCTAATGATGTTAAATTTATGCTATACTTCATACTTCGGTGGATAAATTGGAATCTTCATAAAGGATAATGTAATGGATAGCATGAATTTGGCTTAGAATCATTTAAGCTAGAGCTGTCCAACATGCGGCCCGCGACCTCACTTTTTGCGGCCCGTAATTTAATTTAATAATAATACAAACGCGTTTTTTCTTTGTAAATAAATAAATAGGAAATAACTAGATATAAAGAAAAATTTGGGTTTGATTCTTCACAACTATGGTAAAGTAGTTAATGATAATTATAGCCTATTTAGCTTTTTCTTTGCTATTTCATTTTAAATTTTCATGCTCCTATGTTCCAAATGATTTCTGATTATTAGCATATAAAATCATTATGAATTTAATTTAAAGATGATAAATTTTCATTGAATATTGGTCTGAAATTTATCCACAATTCTTACTTTTGATTCTGATAAAATTACAGCAGATCATCAACTTGTGTTTTTGATTTATGCAGTTTCAGATATATATGAATGCATAAACATCTATTTTGGTTGAATTTCCATAAAATGCAAATAAATGATATTTTTACAAAGTATAAATTTTCAGTTAATTTTTTTGTCCTTAAATTTGCTTATCTATGCATTATATATGATCATAAATTTCATTTGATCATTCAGTTTGCTAATGCCCCATTTCTGCATATCAAATTTAAGCATTGTTGAACCTCTGACATATACAATTCAGGCCAGCTAAGTCAGGGATCTACTGTATTTGTAAAAAAATTATCTAGAAAAATTAGAATTGAAAATTAAAAATTGATATTCATATATTATAAATAGATAATAAAAATAATTATATAACACTATAATAATTTTAAAAAAAAATACACAAAAAATAATTTAATTATTTAAAGATTATATTAGTGTGAGGTCCCAAGGAACCAGGGTGATTGTGTAATTTGTGTACAACAACGTGACCTGTCTTAACAGGCCAATCATCACTTATTTATTAGGACAAAACAAATTATCATTTATTTGTTAATTTCAAAATTTTAACAAAGATTTATAGAGGAAATAGAGTTGTCAGAATCCTGTTAAAATGGAAAATTGTCAGCAGATGAGGAACCTCTTTTCAATACTTTTGTTCCTCATCCCTTATGAATCAATGATTACTCATTGAAGAAGAGAACTACTTATACAGGGTGTTTCCAAAGTCCACCGATAAACTTCCAGGGCAGGTTCTACTCATGAAAATAAATAAAAAATGTCT